>CAJRST010005557.1:6559778-6583437 GCA_907169785.1 Menidia menidia | reverse complement strand
CATACAGTGTTGAATCTTGGTCTATTTTTCTTGTAATTTGACAGGTGAAGCAGATTGAGAAGAGAGATTCTGTTTTAACCTCGAAGCAGCAGATTGAAAGACTGCTCAGGCCTGGTTCATCGTACTTCAATCTGAATCCTTTTGAGGTAACAAAGTGTTGAAGTTGTGTGTTAAACACAAGAAGCATAGCACAAGCCTTGCATGGTATTGTTTAAAAGATCTTTAATATCCCAAGTATTCCTATTCAATTAATTCTCACAAAATTTTCAGGTGTTACAGATTGATCCAGAGGCAACAGATGACGAACTGAAAAAAAGATTTCGGGCGGTAAGAAATGCATAGCAGTGGTTTCACTGTCAGAGATGTGTTTTCCTTTATTTTTTTCCCTAATTGCTGGTAGTCTGTTATTAACCTCTGATCTTCATTCCAAACTGTGCAGTTGTCCATATTGGTCCATCCAGACAAAAATCAGGGTGATGTAGACAGGGCACAGAAGGCCTTTGAAGGTACAAACACTCATGTTTACTTAATTATGTGAATTTAATGGGATGGAAAATGTAAACGGTGTAATTGTAACATAAATTGCACCTGGAGTTGAATTTGAAATTGGACGGTCTCAACTGAAATTTTGTGTGTTCAGCTTTAAATGATTGAGGTTGAATGCATACGTTTCAAGTTTGAATAGTTCTTTTCTGCATTTGTAATGCTGCTGTTCCAAAACGTCATTATTTCCGTAGCTGTGGACAAAGCATACAAGCTCCTGCTGGATCCTGAGCAGAAGAAACGAGCTTTGGATGTAATCCAAGCAGGACAGGAATATGTGGAGCATATGGTAAAGATGAGATGTAGATGTGAAAAGATTTTTGGTCCAGGTTAGTTGGACTGAATAAGCATCACTTATTTGGTAATGTTTGTTTTTTTGCCAATGATAGGTAAAGGAGAAAAAAAAACAGCTGAAGAAGGACGGGAAGCTTCAGGATGTGGAGGAGGATGACCCTGAACTTGTAAGTCAGTAATGAGAGCATGAAAACTTATGTCCTAATAACACTAAATGGCATTATGTCATAAATATATGATGTGAACTATGGCTCTTTTTTCCGCTCTCTAGTTTAAACAAGCAGTGTACAAACAGACCATGAAGCTGTTTGCAGAGCTTGAAATCAAGAGGAAAGAAAGGGAAGCAAAGGATATGCACGAAAGGTAGATGACCAAGTATCTGAGTCCTGGTTTTTGTTGAGAGAGTCCCCATAGAAATGTTCCTGGGAAGCTGAACATTTTTTTCGGAATGTCGTATTTTTGAAAAATTCACCAGGAAAAGAGCTCGTGAGGAAGAAATTGAGGCAGCTGAGAAGGCAAAGCGGGACAGGGAATGGCAGAAAAACTTTGAGGTATGTTCTTCCCTCACTGTAGTTTATATGTGGCAAGATTTATTTCTCTTTAATGATCATTTCATCGTCACATTTGCCAGGAAACGAGAGATGGGCGAGTGGATAGTTGGAGGACCTTCCAGGCTAAAGGCAAGACCAAAGAGAAAAAGAACAGGTCCTTCCTCAAGCCCCCCAAAGTCAAAATGGAACAGAGGGAATGATGCTTGAGAATGGACTTATACAGATAAAAAAAAAACATCTGTTGGGAAAAATAAAAACTCCCCGTTTTGTGAATGGTCACCCGTTTGTCTGCAGTCAGCTGTGTACCTGTCATCACACAGTCATCAGGATATGTCTTGGGACAGATCCTCTATCCCAGAAAAGTAGTTTTGTACAAGTACTTTGTTTTTCTAATGTACATATTTGTGATTTGGAGCCAGAGGTCATACCTTCCGTGTGTTAGAGAGAGAAAAGGTTCATCTTCCATTTATGTGACCGAGGAGAAATGGAGGCTTGTCATTGTTTTGTTTTTTTAAATAAATAATAAATAAAAAAAATCATGTCTATTTTGCTGTGATCTACAAAGCAAATCAGTTAACTTTCAGAATAGGAAGGTACAGGTAGAGTTCTGAGGATGGTTATTCGGTGGTATGAGACAGTGTTTCTGGGGAGTTATTTACTGTATTTTAACCCTGTACTTCAACATATGCTAACAGGAAGACATGCAGACACTAGCCCATTGAATCCTAACATTAAACATTTTCTTTTGAGTCAACAGCACAGATTCAAACTGATTGTGTGTCAATATTGGGACGGTCCTGAATATCTTAAATGTGTTAATGACAATAAATACACCAAACAGCCTGGTGGTGTTTCTACGTTATTTACTGTTTGTTTCTTGGAAGGAAAAAAAGTCAATAAAACCATTTTGCCTGCTTCTTTAGTTTCCGTTGTCATTTCAATAAAAAAAAAAGAAAACTCAAGTCAGTGAAGTGGTTCCCTTTTAACATTCATTTTTTTAAGAAAAAACAGCTTTCTTAGCTGGCAAATAAGTGAGTACAGACACTGCAACGGCTATTCAAAAGTATAAAAAACAGCAAAGACATTGGAGCAGATCAGATAAAAGAGGTTTCCATTGTCTGGGGGGATACGGTGAGAAGTCATATCACTTTTATTGAGTTTCGTTAGAAGGGAAACCAGCAGCATCTGATTGTCCTTAAGCGGTCCGGCTCACATGACTTTGCACTGATCTCCACCTGCAGCAGGAGCTCCGCCTGTGCCTCCCATAAGTCCGTCCAGACTGAGCCCCTGAAAGGCTCCAAAGAAGGAATCGTCTTTGGCTGACATGGGTTTTCTTGAGGCGCCGGTGTGCTGCGGGCAACAAGAGGGGGCAGTGATGACGGGGAGCTGCGGGGGAGCGGGGCGGGTTCAGGCTCAGCAGAGCGGCTCACTCACCTTCGGGAGGCAGTGGTGGCTCCTGAAGTGGGTCTGTCTGACCGTCCGCTCGGCGTTCTTCTTGGCCAGGACGGCTTGCTGACGTTTCCTTTTGGCAAACGGCACAGAGCAGCATAAGACACGGCACATGGACAAGTAGCTTATTCATGTGACAAACAGCCTGATCCTCGTTAAGCCAGGTCTGGCCGGCCGAGGTCTCAGCTGGATAACAAGACAGTCACTCATCAATTCTGATTCTTCAAGAATATATGCTAACACATAATCTATAGCAATTTTGTTTCCTTTTTTTTTATTTTATTTTTTATGAGAATTTCAAAATGCCATTGGAATCAGACCCTGTCTCCATACCTCTCTTTCTTCAGGTCGTCCTGGTAGGCTCTGAGCCAGGAGTCCGGGACCTTGGGGCTGCTGCAGGGCAGGCTTCTCCTCCGGCCGACGCTCTTCCTGCGGGTGAAGCTGGACCTGCGGACCGACTGGCTCCTCTTCCCCCCTCTCTTGGCGGAGGCCTTCTTTCCGGACACGCAGCTGGTGAACTGCTTGAGGGGGGCCCCCAGCGACATGAGGGAGTCCATTTGCGGCGGCGGGCGTTGGCGGCTTGGTCAGACGGTTCTCTGCCGGCTCTGTGGGGAGCTCAGCATGCGGGTCCGCTCACTCCTGTCTCGGCTCAGCTCACGAAGAGCGTGCGTTGCGAAAACTTTTGGATCGCTGCAATCTGCAAAATACGACAGATTTCAGTTCCTCCAACAGCTCCTCGATTCCATTAAAGCGGAGGCAGCTCACAGATATCTTAAAGAAAGGCAGGGACTGACCTGAGAGGGCTATCTCCTCCTGACACACTCAGCTCAGAGTCTGTCTTTAAAGCTCTAAGCACACAGTGTCCATGTGATGCATCACACCTGGTCGCGTCTGTACTAACTGTGCTCCGCCAGCCTCTGCTCTTATGGGGATTTAACTGCTGACCTGGGATTAGCTAAAGACACGCAGGTTCTTTATCTCATTAACGAGAGTCCACAACAAATCCTGCCACCAGTAAAGACCGGAATGTTTTGATTTGGCTGGCAAAACAACTGATCGTTTTAAGTCTGAAGGTGGTGGATTTTACATCTAAAAAGGCTTACATTGGGTTTAAATGTTGCATTTCCATCTCCTGTGGCGTCAATAAAAGCAAAGGTAGATGGGAATGTCGGCTAAAAACAGTCAGAGGGAGCTGACAGATGGAGCGTGGACTGACTCGAAGCTGGCAGCTGATGTTTTGATGACGCAGGAAGGATTCCCTCCACACAAAGCAGCATTTTCATTGACTGAAGTCTTTAATGGCAAAGCTGAATGACTCATTTCATTCACAGACTCATTCACTCCAGATTTAGACCCAAGACTGGAGAGTGAACACCTCCAGAAATCCAACAGGTAAACAAGACCAATCAGATTCCTGATGGAATAATAGTACTCATTTTAATTCTATGTATGCAGAAGATTAATTTTCTAGCTGTCGGCACAGGCCTGTTTTGCACTGAAGCCAACCATAGGTGTAAAGTAGAGCAGAAAAGCCCTCAAAACATCTCATTTGCCAGACAAAATCGAGCTGGGTCCTAATTTCACCAACGCTTAAATAGCACAAAAGACTATAGCCACTTTCCTAAAATAGGTTGTTAGGGAAAAAACAGCATTAGTGAGCGAGGTTAATAAAAAGGAATTACTGTAACGGATCATTACCGAAAAGATGAGGGAAGTCTGCCCAGCCTTGCTTCTGGACACCTGCTGGGACAGATGATCCACTCGTCTGTCACTGGAGCGTGACACGGTGACAGCTGCTCTGAGTTTTGGAAGGGAATGAAATACAAATGAGTTTAGAAAACATACGAGATAGGAAAAAAAGAAAAGAAAAAAGGGCACCATTATATAAAGCGTAAAGTACCTGTGTGAGCAACTGTCACAGTTAGACAAAAAGTCTAGAAAAACAACAAGAAAATATGAATTTACAATAAATACCGAGTCATACGATTCACTTCGGTCAGTCTTTCTTCTGTCTTTAAGCATCTCAGTAAAGGTATAAGTTGGTTAGGTAAGAGATGGACTCAGACACAGCGAGTATTTAAAGACAGAACACCTCTCTTCAGCCACCAGAGGCCCAAAATGTCACCGAGAGCAGCATTAGCCTTTGGCAAGAGATCTTTAATTCTACACAATAATACATATATACAGTTTTATACGCTTTAATAATCTCATACAAAAAAGTAATGTACAGGTAAGGAGTGGGGACTATGACCTATTAGAACTCAAAAATAAATACCATCAACAGGATCTGTGCTTAATCTTGATGTGGAGACTTCGGGTCTGATGATATCAAAAGAAAAGGCAGCTTTTCAGTTTGGGTTTAAAAGTATGAAAATGGTGCCATGACTGACGCTCAGCTAAACTAGTGAGTAGAACATGAACTAGTCACCCACTCCATTCACATTCCTGCACATACAAACACACTCACACACACACACTCACACTTAGAAAACATCGCATAACATAACAAACATGTATATTCATCAATAAGTCAGGCTACAGAGAGGCCTGTGTGAGTGGAGTGTCCATCACCGTCATCTCACTGGCAAATAAGAGCGACCGCAGAATCAAGAGTCATCATAGAGGGAAAGTTTTACACAGAAAACAAAAAAAAAAAAAAAAAAGGGGGGGAAATTATTTGCAGTTCGAGTGCTCAACATAACTGTAACAAAAATGTCAGACCCTCGTCTAGGCTGGAAATGCGCTGCAATTTCTAAGGAAACGAGACATTCAATTTTACTGACTTGATCTTAGAGAATACTTTGCATTTCACCATAATTAAAACGACTCGGGTGAGAAGTTGTGCTGCATATACAGCTCCTCCTTTTATGCTTGACCTCAGAGTTGGAAGACATTTCTTCTCCCAAACTTTTTTTTTTTGATGTGTCGTTTTTGTTGACCGACTGTAATAGTGCTCATTTCCTTTAAGAGGGTTACATCTATTTCACATGCTGATGAAGATAAAAAGCAGTCGGACGGAAGGGAGGAAGGTGGCGAGAAGTCGAAAGGAAGACAGGAGCTGCATAGAGAGCTACTTGAAGTATAAATAATTTTCCATCTAAGACTTTTCAGCTCGTAAATAGGCTTTACCACTTGAAAAGATTCATGACTCTTCTCCAGTCGTCTGTAGGTTATTTTGGTCTCCACTGCAAAAACATGCCTCCTGTGGCTGCAGAGGTGGATGTCAGAGGGGGGGAGGGTGGCTGAGCAGGAGCTTATGGTGTCCATGCTTTCATGACAAACGGCGGGAAATCTCTTCCACTTTATTGAACGACTGAGCTGCTCCACGTGGAAAGGATTTGATCTCCTCGATCAGTCAGTCTTTGCAGGCTTGTGGGTCACCGACTAATGTCCCGGTTCCCCTCCCAGGTCTTGCTGCTCGCCGCCTCGCCAATGCCGCCGTTCTCAAAGAAGGGGTGTTTTAAAGAGTCAGCCAGCACCAGCCTCTTAGAGGGCTCATACTCCAGCATGCTTTCGATGAGGTCAAATAATTGGTGGTGCTCCTCTGCCTCTGACAGCAGATACCGCTGGTGGGAAAAACATCAAAGGAATGCATGAATAAAACACCAAGCAAAGGATTATTCAATAAAATGCATTTTTTTCTGTTATAGTTCAAAATCATCTCCCTCCCAACGCCTGCCCCCCCCTTACCCGCAGGGGTTTGCAGTTTTCTCGGACATATTTCCCCGCTGAGGAACTCTCATCCCAATCCAGACGGCCACGGTAGAAATATTTCTGTTTCCTAGGAGTTTTAGGGGAGAGGTGTGAGCAACGTTTGAGGTACAATGCTTCTCACATGAAAGATGAATGAAAGGCTTTACGAAACTAGTTTCTAACCTTGTCTTGCGAATCATCCTAGAGGGCACTGGTCCCAGGATTCTTTCCATCATGGCCAAATGTTCCCTGTTGTCATGCGTCTGAAAGACCGACAACAATCACCGTTTAGTGGGGGAAAAAAGCACCAGGAGTGGAGAATGACTCAGCCGCATGGGGTCATCCAACAGCTCAAACAGTGCTCACAAGTGACTTGTATACCTGAAACAAGGTGAACCCTAGGTAGTACTCAAAGAGGATGCAGCCAATACTCCACACATCACAGGGATGACTCCAGCCCAGTTCTGAAGGAAAGAGAACATGTTGAAAAATGGGCCCTTTTTTGTTGGAGCTTCAGGCAAGTGTTTAATCTTATGGGATTTACTCTCAAGTTTGAATACAACAGAAATGTCAGCACTACACAAAAAATTGTGTTTGCCTCTGACCGCTGCATCGATGTAGTACTTTTGGTACTGCATAGGTACATATAAACTGAATCAAGAGAGACAACGTCATCCAATCAGAACAATTATGCTCAGGCTTTTCTTAAAAGGAAAATCAGGACGGTGACTCAGGGTTCTTGCTTAACAAACTGATACTACAAAGTGAGGCCAGAACTACTCAGCTAAATCAGCTCACACGGGCCTTGACCACCTGCCACACCCCAAGTCACTCACCTAGTATGACCTCAGGGGCGCGGTAGTGCCGTGTAGACACAATGGTACTGTGGTGTTCGTGGTCAAAAGTGGCACTGCCGAAGTCCACCACTCGCACCGCTGTGCTCTTCACAGTCCGCTCTTCTCGTTTCTGTGGGACAAACAACTGTTTTTCCAAGCCATTAAGATAAAAAATTATTTCCGATGCAAACATTGTGCAACACAGTGGCTAAAATTGACTAATTCCACTGTTTTGTCTTTAAAAAAAAAGAAAAAAAAAAAGAAACACACGTGTCCAAATACTGTTAAGATAAAGTGAACTGTTCTTTATGGGCTGCCTCCATTCTTAAAGAAGCAAACTCAGATTGGGGTGCAATCGAACTGAAACGTGCAGGTAATGTGGACAACTTGGGGAATATCTTCCTCCGTGACCGTATTCAACCTCTTTTTCTTCACATTTTTTCTCTTACCTTCTCTACATTGTAGGACATGGTGAAGTCTGAGTTGACAAACAGGATGTTCTCTGGCTTTAGGTCGGTGTGTGTCAGCTTATTGTCATGGAGAACTAAGGAGGGGGAAAAAAAAATCGTAGTTCTTCACCATGAATAGCTTATAGCTCCTTACAAATATATCAGAATTATCAATGGTATATAGATGCCTTCTTTCAGACTTCTTATCTTTTCACAACATTAATTAAATTAAATTAAAAAGTAATGGTAGCATCACAGTGATGAGCAGCACTGAAGTTAAACAGTGCTGTGATATTCTGATACAAGAAAACGCAAAAAATAGCGACACTCAAGGAGTGTCCACAATTTAAAAGGCTTGTCCGTGACTTTTTATCATCTTATTGATTTTTTCCCCACAATATTAAAAGATTTAAAACAACCCCAATGACCGAATATGTTTGTTGGGGGAAAAAATATTACTAAAAAGATCAGGTTACAATTAAAAGGGTATTAATAGTATTTCTAATTCTCCTTTTCATGAAAACATTTCATTAAGACATGAGAATTACTTACATTTCACAGCAAGACAGACTTGGTAGGCCATGTGTCTGACCTGACCAATTGAATAGGGCAGGTAGTTGTTTTCCTTTAGGAAGTCAAAGGTGCTCAGAGCTAGCAGCTCAAACGAGATGCACATGTGACCGTGGTAGTCGAACCAGTCATACATCTGTACACACAAGCTGCAACAGAGACAAATAAATGAGAGCTTCAACAGTGTCACTAATGTAAACACCGCTTCACAAACATGACTAAGGAACCTCTTTGGGGGATACCAAGTATAATATATATATGGGCTTTAGGGGGAAATGGCAGAGCAGAAAGTTTAGACTTTTGAAAAGAAGCCTCTTAAAAATTAGCTCAGTTAACTACATTTTAGATCATCATTACTTCATGTTTTAATCAGTCAGAACTCACAATTTGTTATCTGGGTCTTTGTCATTTATCTTCTCCAGCACATTAATCTCCAATCGAGCTGCTTCCTTGTATTTCTCCACATTCTTGATAATTTTCAGAGCTACACGGGCTCCACCCCTGCAAAACATTTGGCATTAAATCAGACAACTTTTAACAGATAAAAATCAAAGCAGAAACCCCACAGACCATAAACTGCACAATATCCATTGACCATGTGATCAATGAGATGTGGTAATGACCAAGTCGTTCAAAGCAACATGGCATGACCACTTCCCCTACTGGCAACTCAGATGTACATTACCTATTGTACCTGACTGTGCATTCAATCAAAATGGACTTGGTTCTGTTTTCATGATAATCAGCCTGACTGGAATGTACTGGAAACATTTTCTGCTTAATACTCTTAACTCTTGTTTCTAAAAATCAAGCACACTTAAAAATTCCCCGGCGAGTACCTTTGGAATAAGACCCATAGAGACCAACGGCTGTTGTTTTACAAGTTCAACTAATACACACCTGCGGTGGTCCACACACTGCATCACCCTCCCAAAGGTGCCTTCCCCAAGAGTACTGACAATCTCATCTGCAACACAACACAGAGAAAAAGGAAGCGAGGGATAGTGGGGGAAGAAAGAATAGGAGAATTAGACACATGGGTTCAGGCAAGGATATGTTATGCAAAGGTTCAGACGGGCGAATCGATGCTAGCGCCCATCCTTTCCCAAAACACTGCCAATTTAATTGGATAGGCTCTAAACATACTGTAGTATGAGAGGTGAACACAGATTAGAATGCAAAACAAGAGGGCAACTATACAGCCCTCCCTTCTTCTGATGACCAATTGGCAGCCACTAAAAGTCACAGCAGACTTTTTATGTCGCTGTCTATACCCAGAAGATAGTACAGGTGAGGCTACGGTTGTTTACTAATCCAATGTTATCCTGAAACTGAATTCTTAGGAGAGGTATTAAAACTATATAATTGATATGCATGTGAGCCTTCTACTACAACCTCTGAGAGCATTGTAGTGGAAAACAATTTACTTAAGTTACAGATTCAAAATCTTTAGTGTTAAGCTACAGCGCAACAAAAACCCAACAAAAAGCTACAAATGGGATTCTATGTTAATAGAGGTCAAGTAACCTGTGAAACAGAGAAATGCTCCACAGCTTTAAATCCTAGAACAAAAAGGCAGGATGGATCTAAAGTCCCTTCCAAATTCTTCAAGATTTTTGCACTCCACCCTGCTACTTCAGCTTGAGCGAAGAGCATTCTAGCAAGGCATCATCATCAGGCACTCCCATGTCATGTAAATGCTCTATGCTTTATACTCATATGGAGAAGGGTTACGATAGAGTAGTGGCAGTGAGTACATCTCTCTTGCAGGACGTCCCCACTCCGACAGATCAGGTGCCCTTCCTCGTCGTCCCTCACACTCAGTGCCCTCGTCCGGCTGTCGCTCCGCTGTTTTCACACCCAAACCGCCATCAGCAGGTCACAACACAACCGAGGGGAACAGGGTTTTCAGTGGCAGCCGCAGCCATGGCATCAGGCGGCACAGGTAGATGAGGAGGGAGGAGGAGGGTGGTGTTGGTGGAAGTTGTGGTTGTAGGTGGGTTTCGTGGTCATGGAGCGAATCACGCATGACACCACGTGAGGAAGGAAATATATAACGATAGGGATATAGTGCAAGGGAACAAGTCAAAGATCACATGTTGTCCTCTGCTCCTCTCCCCCCTCTACCCTTAAACCTCAGCTGCTTACAAACAAGGAAGCAACTGGCACATCCATTCATGATCGCAAATACCAGTCAAGACAGAGAAACAACTCAATCAAAAAATTAAATTGGAGGAAAAGGAAAAATGACTGGGACATATCTGTTCAAGAGAGTGATATCTAACGATGCCCTCAACATACATACTAGATCAAACTCCACGCCTGTGCTTAATCACATATATATATTTAACATATGTATCATTTATATATGTTATTTGTGGTTAAACTTGCCTCACACGAGAAGAGGGCCCTAAATATTTAAAATTTGAAATTCAACTCCAATCTAAATTTCAGCATGTTTGGTAGAACATTTTCACTTTTTTGGCCCATGAATACTAAAATTCAAAAGTGGCAAAAAACAAATATGACAAAACATTTTCAACTTCATCCACAAAGAATTTTTTTTGAGAGAGTCAGGCAGTAAAGTAAGTAAGCATGACCGGATGCAATAAGGTTTTCAAAAGAAATGGGTAAGTTAGTGAGGATGTAAGCGTGAAGAACAGAAAGAATTTATTTTATCATTACTGAACTAACAAAAAGTGTTTATATAAAATGAAAATGCTCTGCCAAAAGATATACCAAATCGCAGAAACCCAATTAAACAACAAAAAAAAAATTAAACAAAGCCAAAAACAAATCATAAAGAATGTACTACTTACCAAGTCCACAGGCTGTAAACAACAAATGGTTAGGGAAAGACAGAGAAAGGCAGGGCTGAACGAAAGAAGCAGGAGGCAGAAAGAGAAGATGAGGAGAGCTAAAAGTCCATCTCAGGCATGGCTGTACTCACCGAGGATGATGGGCTATAGGACCTGGTTCTACGCCGCCTTCGTTTGTGCTTACGCCTGCTGCCTTTCCGGCGGTAAGACTCGTCGCGTTCACGTTCTCTCTCCCGGCCACGTCGGTAGTCGTACATGTTTGGGGAGAAATCCCGTGGATAATAGCTTTCAGCCGCTCCGTGTGGCTCCCGGTCCCGTTCTCGACTCTGATCCAGCCGTCTGTATCCATCGCAGTATCTTCGATCAAATGGTCGATGTTCCAGTGAGCGATTGTCATAACTGCGACTGAACCAGCAGACAACCGGACTGAGTGATAAATAAATAAGTTAAAAAAAAGAAATAACCAATAATGAAATGTTGTCATTAAATATTTGATCTCACATCAGGTCATACCTCCTTGAGCGTGCGTAGCTTCCTTCTTGTCTGTGCCCCCGTCCCCTTCTGTCTCGGTCTCTTTCTCTGTCACTACTTGATGAGTTGGTAGGTGATCGTCTGTGCCGATGACGTCGACCTCTGTCTCTGTAACGGTCATGGTAGCTGCTTCGGCTGTTTCTTTCCGAAGACGAGTACCGTCTAGTGTGAGGCATCTAGTGGATTGTTAGAAAGACAAATAAAATGTTATACTCAACCAACTACATCAAAAACTTGCTAATGTCATAGTAAAGAGGAGCAGTAACATTTGAAGTTAATTAACATTTTTTGGTTCCTTTGGATGGTTTGTGATTACCCAAAATTCACACAAAATGGATAGCTGCTTATTGCCACAGTGGTGATTTACTGGAGATAGAAAAGGGATCTACTATGTAGCTAATGATACTCATAAGTAACACTAAATCGTTATCTTGAAAACTATTGTAATTGGCATTATGCAATAATTTGGACATGAAGTTCAGCTGAGAGGTTAAGTAGAAAATAACTCTCTATTAAACTCCCCTAATAGAAAAAACAAATACAAATGACCTACTATTATCAGTATGAGGGTTTAGTCGACAAAATCAGGTAAGGATTTGGAATTCTGTTGGGGTCAAACATATTTAGCCAATAACAGATATGCAAACCAGCTAAAGTAAAACGTGTATCAAGATCAAGTAGGCAGCATAAGTAAAACATAGTTACTGCTAAAGGGCATGTTGAAGCGAGCTGCAACTATGTGAGAAGGCTGCAGGAGATTCTTGTTTGTAACCCTGTTGCATGATCTTATTTTAGTACTGACAACCTCCTAACGTTCAGAAGGCTTTCAATTGGATGTAAACAACCAAACTATCACGTTAATGATGAATATTTACAACATGTCAGTTAGCTTTAACCCAATTATATTAGTAAAATATCTGCATTCCAAGCCCATGAAATAATGTTGGCTAGCCAGCTATAGCTTCAAAGTACTACGTTAGACTAGCATCAACGGTCTTTAAATAGCCGTTAATGTTACCAATGTTAACAAGCATTTCACCACTGAGAGATAAAACTACAATGGTATTTAGGTGTCTGCCTACATATAAGACATCAATTTACCTCACAAACATGCAAAGCACTAACAGTTAGCATGCCGTGCTAATGTAAATAATTCGACCGCCATCTTAGCTTAGCTACGTTCATCAGCTGCACCGCCACTAATGCTAGCGGCTGTGCTAACGGCTGTTAAACTTATCTAATGGAAAGGAGCGCTACAAAATGTCAACTGACCGTTTTAGCAGCGAGGCCTGTACGTTTGTCCCATAAAAAATCCGTGGTGGCGTTGCGGGTTTTCCCAAATACTTATTGCTAACTCGGTATTCACCGCTCGATTGCTAACACGTAGCCAACGTTTTTCACCCGTCTAGCCAGTACACCAAGTTCTGGTTTGAACTAGTGAGGAACGCCTCCCTGCGCTAAAACGTTGTACCAGCTCCGTACGTGCACTGCTGCCAACTAGTCAATGGGCTGCATTTATCAGCTAAAGTCATTAATGCCATTGTGGCGGAACAATATTTATGTACAAATTATGGAATTATTTTAAATGATACAAATCTCCAACTTGTCCTGTTGCTTATCTTGTAAGCGTATTTAAATAGAGCCACAGCATGCGATTGAAAGTTACATGGAAATTTAGTTTTTCCATGTTTCCATGTCCACGATGTTTTGTATTTGTAATCATTCAAAACGTCCCTCTTAAAAAGTGCACACAAAGTAAGAAATGTCAGATCTGATTTTGAGAACACAGCTTGGTTTCTATTAAAAGCAATGATTAAATGCCTTTCAAAGTTGGCACGTTAGATTTGAGGTGAATTTATTGTATCGAGACATAATTGGATGAAGACACGCAGGGTTTTCTTTTTGTTTTTGTTTGTTTTTTAACTAAGATTTATATAAGGTTATGGATCCAACACATGGACATTAATATCTGGTACAATTTTTAAAAAACATAGATAGGATGACATGTATACATTATAGAGGAAGATTTGCCCAAATGATTGAATATATATACTATATCTTAAACATAAGAACAGTCCGGGACTGCATGCTAGTGCCAAGGGTCAATCTTTGTTACATATAATTTCAAGAATTATAGTTCACCTTCCATGATAAGATTTGTTCGTAAATTACTTTCTAATTTTTTGTGTCTTTTTGTATTACTAGGAAGAAAAATCTTTGAGTAGCTGTTTTTCTTATTTGGCATAGTAGATTCAATTCCACTTCTATTGAGCCTTCTTTGCCTAAAAATATTATGGACACAGTGGCTTTTAACAAGTGATTTTTGCTTCTTTTATTTGCATTTTCCCATGGCAAACAAATGTAAAACATTCCCACATATTTATAATAGATGGTTTCCTCTTAATCATAAAATACAACTTAGATGCTTGAAGAAAATGTACACTTCTTTATTTAAAAAAAAAAGTTAAGGCATTTATAGACTAAATATTTATTTGCATGGTTTAAAGACAATTCAGTTTTTAGTTAAATATAACCTTCATCAACATATGAAATGTATTTTGCATCAACTACGGTTGAAATTGCAACTGATATTGCACACATCGGACCAAACACACATTTTCCAAAATAATTAACAATACCATGATATTGCATAATATGCATTTAGAACTGCAGATAAAAAATGGCTGCTGGATGAGGTAACTTGGCCCTTTGGAAAATATGAAATCACACTTGCAACTAGGAGTATGCAAGTGTGAACGACATGGTCTGGTTTGGCCAGAAAAAGGCCACGTTTTAATGGGTAACAAAAGTAAGTCGAACATTGCATGAAGAAACCTGTACAGGCCCAGCAAACAGTACACTTGTAAGCTACTGATACTGGTGCACCACTTCAAAACATTCCTCTTGCTCTCTTATAACTCATTCATCGTTCCTTCTCATTCCTTCAATCTGTTGATTGTGATGATCCTAAAGTAAACAAAACAGAGAAAACAAAGACATTAGGAAACACTATATTTCCTCAATAGTTTTATATATATATTAAAGAATTTACCTCAAATTAAGTTATGGAATTTTATCCTTGTCCATCAGTTGTGACTCAATTTTCTGTCTCAAATTAGCCATGGATTCCAAGCGTATAGAGCCTCGGTAGAGCCACTCCTTATGCTGATCACTCTGAAAACACACAAAACTATTCAATTACATATTCCAAATGGGAGTTAAGATAAATAAAAACTTTTAAAATGTATTTTCAAAGAATAACAATGTGCCCCTCACCAAAAAAGAGACATGTATCAAGCTGCTGTCCACTGACAAAACCTCACACTTCTGCTGCTCCCCATTATGCTCTGCTCTCAGTGTCTCTCCAACCGCGCAACAGAGCTGGGATGGGAAAGGCCAGCGACTCAAATACTCCCTCATAAAGATCCTGTAGGTTTTATTGGGAATGTCATCCAAAGGGTCTTCCACTGTTTCAGAAAAAGTCAATCAATCTTTAAAGTGCTAATATCACAGCAGCAGGAGCAGTTCAAACAAACAAAAAAAAATGGTTGTATACATTGTATATAGGATGTAAAAATCTACTTCCAGGCAAAAATTAAACCCCCAGGATGTGAAGCCCAACACATTTCCCAAAGTTCAAGACCAAAACAGTTTTCAGAGATATACATTTGGATGTATTTGAAGATATTACTTACATGGTTTGCACACAAGGTGGAGTGAAAGTAGGTTAACATAGACTGGTGTGTGATCGTCAACCATCACCAAGAATCTGGAAAATTTAAGGTATAGATATATATATTTTTAAACTTTGTTCCTCATACAAACTTACAAATTAACTGCTTGTTTCAATCTAAAACTGAAGGAAGGCCATTTCTAATAGACCTAAACAAACATACACACAAACCTCATGCGGTTTGATCGGGAAGGAAGCTCTGCGATGACACCAGGCGTGAACACTGGATTACCAGGTGGCTTCTGTATCACAACACGAGCGCCAACAAACAGCTGACCCACCTTTGGCATGCAGGTAAAGGCAATGTGGTGACCGGACACCAGGCACTTCCCCCTCTCCTCAAAAACAACTTTGTATTTCAGCCTGCCATCATCTGAGAATACGGGAAACTATTTAGGGATTCATCATTTTCAATAATAGGCACATTTTCTTTAACATACAGCGGTTTGGTAAACATCCCTCCTTGGTGTTGGTGGAAAAACAGCTGCTGTGTTTAAATCCAGCACAACAAAATGCCACCAATTTCAAGTTTGTTGAAGTTAACTGCAAGGCAACATTCCCTCTTGACAAAACAAAAAAACAACATAATTTATTTAATACCTTTTGTTATAATTTCTTTAATTGTCCCTCGTTTCCAATCAAGTTTGCCGTATTTTGCCAGGACGCTCATGTTAATGCTGATCTCTCCCGGTGTCAGTCTTTGAACAGTCTTGGCCGTGTCAGCGTGGTTGCTCCCAGGAGTTACTGTGACAAAACATCAAGCATATTTCTGCCTATAACACTGATGTAACACAGGAAGTTAATGGATCAAATGAAGGCTTGTTTTCTTTGTTTTTTTCAAACCAAATCAGATGTAAAACATGAAAAATATCTGGTCAGTAGTCCAGTTTAATCTAGTCTGATGTTTATCGTGTGAAAGTCCACATAAATCATAATCTACTCAAAAATATCTAAAACCTAATTTTTATTTCCTCCCCACCTAATTTTTAAGAAATATAAAATGGAAAATTTCATCGCCTTACCCAGAGGAATGGCTTTTGTGGTCTGTGCTGTTGTTTTTTCTGTTGTGTTTGATGCTGATTTGCTGCTCTTAGGGTCACTATCTGGACTTCTTTGCGGTGCTGATGATTTCATTGTGCTACTAGCACTGAGTGGGGGTGCAGATGTCTTTCCTCCATTGACTTCGGCCACAGTGTTTTTCTTTCTTTTAGAGGCTGAGTGACTCCTCCCCCGTTTTTTACTTCTTCTCCCTTTTTTTGACTCAGTGTTAAAATCAGAAAGAAAGTCAGAATCACTTGAGCTATTTTCTGGAACCCACTGATCGTCAGACTCACTGCTACTCTGATCCAAGCATGGACGTTTAACACTTTTGATCTGAGATGGACTAAGTCTGGTAAGAACCACCTTCGCATTTCTCCTTAAAATGGGAAAGCTGTTTTGCACATTGTTTCTCTCCTGATCGTGTTTGCTGTTAGGCCCCTGGGGAGCTGGGTCTTTAGAAGGGGATTGTGCAAGACCTAAACAAGGAATAAGAAAATGAATGAGAAATAGGCAAAGACTCAAGAAAGCAACATTTTTTCCCTCTTATGAAGTAAATCATATTTCCTACCACCACCTGTGGATTCCTCTTCAGAATCTGAGTCGCTGTACTCCCAGCCCAGCAACGAGTACAGCTCCCTCACATTTTCCTCACATGCTGCCACAGACCTGAATATTGCAAAAATAAATACATAATTAAAAAAAGGACAAAAACAGTTAAGGCAAATTCAATGTTACCTAACAAAAAGGCGTCACAAAGGGTTACAGCGGCTTCTCAAGCTCCTGGGATTAAGTTTTATTCTAACACCTATGAGACCTCCATCAACACAAGTTTTGTGCTAAACTTTTTATTCCTAGGACCTGAGTGCAAATTTCATACCATAAATACGTAAATGTGAGCTGGTTTGACAATAAAAAATCCTTGAGTCCTTTCAGTATCAGAAAGGGGAGTTCGGGTTTAGGTTGCTAAAATGGAAAAAGAGGACATGATCTGAAAAGAGTGCATCAATTTTATAGCATCAGATCTGGTCGAATCCAAACAATATAAAGGATCACGATCATATACACCCAAATCTTTATTCCATCGAAAACTGAACCAGCATTGGCCTCAGACTAATAAAGTCTGAACTCCATTAGGTCAATCAGAGTCAGAGCCAGTCACAAGAAGCAGAAATAAGAGAACCACTTACTGGCAGAGCTTCAGGAGGCTGGAGGTCTGTCTAACCCTTTTTTCCAGAAGAGACTGCAGCAGACTATATATCTTCATTTCCGTTCCATCTGCCTCCATAATCGCTGCATAGCACATGAAAAAATTGTATTATTTTTATAAGAAGCTTGAAAGATGCCAAATAAAGGATACAGAACCTGAATATATCATGAGTAAGAATCCTCTGAAAACACTTCAGCAGAGGGGGTGGAACACCTCTAAAAAAAAGAAGGTTCCTATCATATATAGCGACTACCACCCACGCCCTAGTCAGATCTGACACTAAAAATAAATTAATTTGCATTCTATTTCAGGAGTTTTTTATTTTTATTTTTTTGGCTCTGTTTTTGCTTTTTTTTAAATTAAATTAAATTATTTTTTTTGCTTAATCCCTTGCTATTGCATGTGCCGGTAATAGCTATTTCAGTAAATTGCTGATATCATAAGAAACAACACGGGTAAAAACATGGACAGAATAGCTGGTTATTTTGTACATAAATCAGGTATTTTAAAGCAATGGCAGCCATAAAAGGGCAAAGCTGGACGAAGTCATAATTGAATTATTGAAACAAAATACTTTAATATATCCTCGAGTTAATTGTTATGTTTGTTCTAAACACAAACTGGCATAAGGCGGAAGCACGTGACCAAAAATGAATGGTATCATGTTTGAATACACCCTTTATGTTGAATTAATTTATTATTTAAATCAAAATGTGTTCTATTAATAGAACATCTTGCAAAAACGTACTTTATCTGTTACAATTGACACAATTTCATGTGTATTTCTGTTATTCTACAGATTACGTCATGACGTTTTACTGAACGTGCACACCTACCTCCAGAAGGGGAAGAAAAACTCGCACAGGAATATTTTGATGCAGACGAAGTTTTTACATTTACATTGTGTGAATCTTTGAAACGGCTCTATAACCAACTCATTTGTACCCATCTTATCCGTATGTTACTTACTGCAACACCCGGCGTCACACGTGTACGACTTCGGAACTTGATAAGGTTCTTTTTAGTGCGATTTAGCTGGCATCGACAAAGAATATTAAACGAGGAATCTCCTGGCTGTGAAAAACGGTGTTGAGCGCCACAACGCACAGCCCACACTTTTAATGATATAGTTTAAACTTTTTCCAGTACATACGTTTCACTAAACTAACGTTTTAAACACTCAAACCGAAATTCCTAGGCGGAAATCAACTTAACCCGTTTGATTCGAAATATATCAGTGGTGATTTTGCCCTGATAACTACTTAGATGAACCCTCTCCTTCCCTATAAATGCGCTAACTCAGGCTTACGTTTTACCTTATTGTTGCTTGTCTTCAGAATCTAATTTGTCGCCTTCTTCGTCCAAAAAGTCCTGCTCAGAGGAGGTCGGTGCTGCCCCCTACCGGTTTAAATCTTGTCCTCCATTTCCAAACAAAAAACACACTTTCAACATTTGTCTGAGGCAACAGTTCATTCAGTGACCTGTACTAAATAGGTCTGAAGAACATTCTAAAGAAAACAAGAAGAAACATATGCAGACAAATGTTGACCATGCACAGAAGGTTAAAAAAGCAGTAATTCGAAGATTTAAAAAAATAAAATGAAATTCAAATTCATCTAGTTAGGAGGCTGCATCAGCCCTGGGTAACAGAAATCAACCCATGTGTCAAAAGATGTTGGAAGAATATAAAAAGCTAAATGGGAACTTCCAAATCATGAAAATGAAATAACACGAAAGAAGAACACTCAAAGGTTTTAAGTATAAATAATCAGGTCAAACATAACATGCAAAAGGAAGTGAACTAAAGTGGTAATGCAAATTTTGAAAGAATTGACTGTGACATCCTAAAGTGTTCCAAAGAAGAGAATAGGGGACTTTTTAAACCCAAAACCTTGCCTTTATTTACATCCAGGCAGCTATTAATAGCTCAGATGAGTTTTGATGCCATTCCTGACTCTCGATCTGACTCTTTGGTGGTTTGTTGTGTAGGCAGTGCAGGCGGTTACGCAACACAAAGGGACCAGAGAATCTGCATGACTGTTTAACAGTTGGGTTTAATTCAAATTCACCTGCTGAGTTCATTACTTAGTAACAATATTTGTACAATTAACTAAAACAAAATAACATAAAAAGACAAAAAAAAACAGGCTTTCAATTTAACAGTTGAATAAATTAAACTTTATTGGGACTAAAATGCATTATTTTCCCCAAAAGTTCCAATGGCAGAAGTTTTTTTTTGTTTATTCGTCTATTTCCGTGTCCACAGCTACCTTCGGATTTACCTGTCTGTGGATTAATCGGACTCAGAGTCATCCTTGGCCTCTTCCCTCTCTTTCAGTTCCAAAAATCTAGCAATGTGTTCCAGTCGCATGGAGCCTCTGAAGATCCACTCCCTGCGCTGATTTTCCTAAACGAGACAAAAACATGGCATCCAATCACTCTGTCTAAAGAAAAACTGTTAAACTACAGCAGAACCTGGGATTCTTTCAGTCTGTCCGTTTGATAAATTATCTCTGCTCAGTTAAGGGTGTCATTCGAGTCACTTGAAAGAAAAGTCCCTCTTTGACCAATCATCTGTTTTTACTGAAAAACCACGAGTGGTTTATCAGATTTCCCCTCAACTTGATTTACTTTCTTTGTCTTTCAGACTTTGCTGTTCACTGGTTGGTAACTGTAAATACACTCATTACTGTTATTACAGTTTACCTAACTATGTGTACGGGTTAAACCTCCTAAAATCAAGTAAGGAAAAAGAAAAGGAAGAGAAATGCTGACCTGAAAAACGATCTGTATCAAGCTGCAGTCGACCACCAGCACCTCACACCTCTGCTGAGCTCCGTTTAATTCCACGTTAAAACTCTGCCCGGGCCTGTACTTGTTCAGACGAGGATATGGCCAATCCTTCAGGTACTGTTTCATGAAGCATTTGTGAGGCCCGTCTGGAAGGTCATCTAAAACATCATCCACTGTGGAAAACCAGAAAAACAAAAACCTCTCACTGTTCTTACTGGTGTTTACTGTACTGCTGTAGTCTCCAGTACTACTATGTAGTACTACTGTAGCAAACCGTGCTGCTCCACCAGAGTGGACACACTGATCTTGTTTAATTCTGTTAACAAATCAATGGCGTAAACAGAAAATATCTCCGAAAGTGTTTCAAAAAATACGAGGAAAACAATGAGATAGTCTTTCTGACTTTCTGAGCGTAAACTTACGCGGTCTACAAACCAGGTGAAATAAGGGTAAGCCAACGTAGACCGGTGTGTGATCATCCATGAACACCAAGAACCTGAAAAAAAGAAAACACGGCTTCAGAGAACCAGGCATTCATCTGTGTTTCTGGCTTAACGGGTGCGAGTGCCAGCAGCGAATGGCCTACACACCTGAACTGATTCTTTCTGCTGGGGAGCTCGGCCAGGATACCGGGCCGAAATCGGAACTTGTTGTTCTGACAGCGGACCACCACGCGGGCGCCGACGTACAGCTGCTCCACCTTCGGCCTGGTGTCGAAGGCAATGTGGTGTCCAGACACAAGACACTTGCCCTTTTCCTCGAAGCTAACTTTGTACTTTAAGCGCCCATCCTCTGGAAAAGGTGAACAAAACCCGGGAAAATCACCATTATTCATGTTATATCATCACCCCATGACAGAAAAGTTCAATTGCAAGCTTTAAATATTTAATTTTGTTTGAGAAAGACGTGTTTGTGATGCCCTTAGTTGTACTTTTACTTGCCTTTCGTTACAATTTCCACAATTTTCCCCCGTTGCCACCTCATAGGTCTCCTCCTGGCAAGGACCATCATGTCCACTTTGATGTCCTCCTCTGGCAGGTCAGGGCAGATCTTTGTGTTTTCGTGAGAGCAGTGGGCAAAAACTAAGGGGGGGAAATAACATGTTCAATAATGGTTTCTTTTTTCAGCCGCTGTGGTTAACTGTGGTGCTAAGTGGTAGCTTTGTGCCTTACCATTGCTGTTGTTGCTGGTTGTAGGTACCGCTGGCGTTCTTGTGGTGGATTTTGAACTTTTGTTTAAGATTGAAAAGTCCGAGTCGCTGGAATCCTCCTCCGATTCCCACGGCATATCGGAGTCCGAGCTGCTGAGGGATTCGTCCTCGCTGTAGAACTGCGGAGGAGTGGGTGGTCGCAGGGCGCTAATCTTATATTCTGGCAGCCGGGTCAAAACCACAACCGCTTCTTTTATTAGACTCAGAGCGTCACAGCCATTTTCCCACTTTGTGGCTTTACTGGGAGTTTCGTGCATGGAGTGAACAGAGTCACAAGGAGATTCAGACATCACCTCTGCAAAGAAAAAAAACGTTTGTGAAGTTGTGGCTGGCAGAAAACAGAGGATACGGCATCTGTGCGTCCTGGTGGTGGAACATTGAGCCAAACCACTGACTTGCATGCTCGTGTGTGTCTATTTTCTCTGCGAATGTCTACTTACCATCATCCTCTCTGTCCTCATCAGACTCTGTCTTTCTCTTGTTTTCTACCCTTCTTCTGGACTCCTGAAGCTCCAGCCTTCTAGTCTCCACTTCATCCAGCTCCATTACTATTTTTTCATCCTTAGGGATAAAAAATAGCATATAATTAGCTAGTGTGCTACTATGTGATAGTAGCTTCATTCCATTAGGGGTTTACACTGGAAGGCTGGAGCCTATTGAAGGCAGGACAGTTTTCCAGTGCACAGACCCAAACGAGAGTGAAACAATGCACTGAATAGGCAAGAAGAAAAAAGAAAATGTCAGTTCAAACTTTTAATAATCAAATTGAACTTAAATGGCAACCAGTGACCCACATGCAAATAGTTACACTGTCTTCCCTGGCTGTGATTCTCAACAATAAAACAGGTGCTGAGGATTTAAATCAAGACAGAGAGAAGACCAGCTTATTATTTGGACTCAAAGCCTTTAGGCCAGCTAAGCAGAGAAGTAATTGGATGAAACATCTTACATAAAACTGGCATGGCCTGCTTCTTGTACTGTAGCTGGGGGAAAGTATTCACCAGAAAACTGCAGCAGGTTTGGAGTTTATGTTCAAGTCATATTCTGATAGACTATTCATAAAAATATAGAAAAACATTACAAAAAAAAACAGTTTGGACAGCATAAAAATTGCCAGCCATCAACTTTTTTTTTTTTACAGGAGATAGACTGTAAACAGTAAGACAAACATAGGTTTGTCAGTGAATTTCCCAATGAGAAAGTTCTGCTATTGTCATAGCTGCCTCTGGTCTGGTGCACTGACTCTTCCCTCAAATGATGCTTTAAAGTAATAAATGCTTATGTATTTGATGAGATGACCCTAGACACTAGCTGTTGTGTAAAGTTTGAAAAATATAACAAATATAACTTTGAGATGGTTTTATTACACAGCTGCATCAGGTATCTCTAATATAGATTTTTCTCCAACATCAATTTTAACATATCACAACATCAGACCTTTGAAAATGATGTACGTGAGCATTTTTTGGCCAAATCAACTGTGAATCCTCCACATCTTTCCAAACATCTCTGAACACTTGAGGTAATGAACCTCTGAACAGTCTATGAAGATTAAAGCTGTGGAACAAAAACCCATGAAGTTCTTTGGCATGTGTATTCTCATGTTCAAGTTTCTATACAATTTCTCCATTTACATTTATCACACGTACGTGTATGTTTCCGCCACATCCTGGAGCCATCTCTCTATATTCAAGTCATACCTTCAAGCTTTTTTACTTAACAATTGCAAACCAAATGGCCAGCTCTGACAAAGGAATGATCCATGTTAACAAGGTTTCCACTTGTGAAGGGAATTTAAAAAAGGATGCACAAGCCTATCTGTAAACAGAGGCAAATATTACACGGAAAAACGGATCAGTTGGTTAGATTTTGAAAGCCATGGTGGCGTGTGTTTGCGAAGGATTTTTTAAAAACAACTATTTATGGTAGTGAGTAGTGGT
>CAJRST010005557.1:6505853-6559678 GCA_907169785.1 Menidia menidia | reverse complement strand
TGTTAGCATAACAAAGACGAGGCCTGAAATCTAAACCCAAACCGAACAGCTTACCTTTTATTGTCATCAAATGTTCCGCCTCGAAACGACAAACGTCTGCTCACACAACACAAATATATATTTATATTTCCCCGTCGCGATTGTTTCCGGGGTGATGATGTCGTAGGCGTTAGCTATCGAACTTTCACCACCAATCGGAAGACCGGGGAAGCTACTGATGGAGTTTTAAGACACGCTGACAAACAGTTGTGCAAATTTCTAACACTATATCTTCGTGGCGAGCGTCTGTGACCATTCTGTTTGTGTTTTCACAGCGGAGCCTCTTCTTCTTCCGCTCCGGGCTGCTTTACGGCGGCTGAGGCTCCGCGGTGCTGCACCACACCGCCCCCTGCCGGTGGCACGCGGTGTAGGGCGGGTTAAGTAGTGGACGCTCACGATAGTAATCAACCCAATCCCTGCAACAGGTTATTGTTCAAGATTTGTGCGTTTTATTATCTAAGACATTATTTTCTAACCAAATTCACAGTGAGATTTGGTGGGATTTTATTACTTTTAAGAACTTCTTTATTCTTAAGGTTGTCGACATCTCTGAATGCACAGAGAGCTGCCATTTTGTAGACTTTCTCTCATATTAATTAAAAGGTGTAGGACCTCAGATAAAGAGGCCAATTGGAAAAATTGGATATGGTTCTGGATAAAGCCCTTTTATGTTCTGTATCTCATCGTGAATTGTCCAAAGACATTTAACTGTTAACATGCCAACACAAACTGATACCAAATGTCAGAGTTCAGTGCGAGTGTAGTGATGACCCATAACCTTTGCGACATGCACAATTGATAAACACAAGCAAAGGGCAAATTTTTATTTTTCCTGCAAGGTCCTGTTCTTGTAATCTCTCTCTCAGGTTATCTGCTCCTCCTGATAGGTAGAGGTGGATATCATGCCGTAAGGATCGACCACTGTTTGAGCACAACGCACCACCGTCACCAGTAGGAAGAAACAAAGGAGGAAGAGGAAGAAGAGTGCAAAGCCGAGGTCCACGTCCACTTCAAAACGTGTCACAGGGTCAGAAGCCTGGTCCATGTAGTCGGTGAGAACTGCTGATCCTCCTTCCGGTGTTTCTTCCTTCTTGACCGTTTGGCGCTATCTCTTTAGGAAGGTGTGTGGCCTCGTGTGCAGCTCAGAAGACGGGATGACTTTGTGAGAGGAAAGTAAAATAAAAAAAAACATACAGCACCCTCCAAAATGTTTTATGACATAGGTTACACCCTGGAGACTCTATGGTCATTTCTATTTTTAGTCTCTTATTTTAAGACAACATAATTATCAGACTGAATAAACAAAACAGGAACAAAACCATCAGAGATATCGGTCAAATTTTAGGATGACAAAAACCAACTTGTAAGAAGAAGGAAAACACAGGCAAGCTCTGTAATCCCAAAGGGACTGGTAGCCCAAGGGTCTCCACATTGATGCAAGAATTTAGTGTGGAGAGCAAAAAAGGAAATGCCCAAAGGCTAAATCCTACCAGCTAATCTGTAAAAGGTGGGGGTGTTATGGCTTGGGCAAGCGACAGGCACTGGTACAATCATTTTTACTGATGATACAGCTGCTCACTGAATTCTGAGGTGGACAGAAACATCTCATTTGCTGAAGTTCCAGTAAAAGCCTCCAAACTCACTAAATGGCGAGATAATGATACAAAACATACATTTTCAATTTAAGAGTTTCTATTATAGAAAAATCAAACATGTTGGAAAAACACTGAATGACCGCAAATGCCACCTGATTTAAATCCAAGAGATATGATGTATGGGGTATTTTAAAATAAAGTCTAAAATCGGAATGTTTCCATTTAGATTGTTTTGAGAAACTTAAAAGAAAAATGTGACTTCCTCCCAAACATTTAAGTAGGCCACTGCAAGGAAATGAGGTTAGACTTCTGAATGATAAATGCATAAACTTTTTGGTTTTTCTCCATTTGTCTGGAGTCCTGTTTTAAAGGGCTAAAACACTGTAAAATATAACTGAAACACAGCCGTTGAACTGCAAAGTATTTCATCTCCATATTTCATTTAGAACACTAAGAAGAGGTCTCAAATTGAGAAAATTGATAGACTCCTTTTTAAGCTTGATGCCCCACCTCAATACACGGGGACAATTCTATTGTGCTGAAAGAATACAGAGAGACTTATAATCACCAGAACATCCCATTCAAAATATTTCACATCTTATCTTTTGAAGTATATTTGAAGCTTCCTCATTTTGGCCAAAGTAGGCACACAGCGCCAACTTTAAAGAAAAACAAGACAACAAAAAAAAAAGAAAAAGCAAACATCGTGATATTTAAAAGTGAGAATCTAGAATTAGTGCTGGATAATTGCTAGCTGACAGAGTTACTTTCAAAGACATGTAAACTTACCATCTGTCCAGCATTGTAATCAGTGACCAGGTGCTTTTTTTCTTTTTTTGATTGTTTCTGAGCCTTTCCACCACCTGCGCAAACCTTTGAAAGGCTCCCAGAGCATCTGTCTCAGGTCCCCGAGAGGTTTCTTATTAAAAAGGAGTTACATAAGACAGTCATCAATTACCAAAGTCTACACTGTCCTCCTCTTTCAATATTGGGGCATGAAAAATGAGCAGCCCAGAAATGAGCTCCAGCACTCAGACGCACGCATACAAGATGCGCAGGCACGCGTCTGCCCCATGCGACCTCCCCCCGGTGTGTAAAGCCTCTATTAATACTTTAGCAGGAATTGAATAACGGTCTACACGCTTCACAAGTGAATCAAACACCCCGCCGCCTTTGTTTTCCTGTCAACCGACCATCATCACCTCCACCAATTAGGCTCCACGGGGCCTCTAACTCCGGCACATTAGGCGGCGCTGAGGCTATTCGTTTCAAAAGGCGTCTGGGGCCCGGAGGCAGAGCTCGGCGTGACGGCGGAGGGAAGGATTCAGGAAGGATGAGTAAGACGGGACGGGCTGGAGGTGGTGGGAGGAGGGGCGTGGAAAGGAAAGTCCAGACGCTCGGAGCCAGAGAAACAAGAGATGCATTAGCAATTATTCGGCAGTGCCAGATGCAGGAAGGGGGTGGAAATTGACCTTGCCACTTTAAAATGGAGATTGTTACAGTGAGGCTGCCAGCGTCGGGGAACAGTACCGAGGCCAAAGGCCAGAGCGGGGCGGTAAAGTGATCCCACTCCATATGCAATTAGCCAAGGAGGTCTTTTAGTCCGCAGCCAAAACACTGGAGGGGAGGGCAGGAGGTAGAGGAAGGAAACTACAGCTCGTGTTTGTTCAGGGCACCTGAAAAAAAAAATCCAAACTAATCTTTTGATTATTTTTAGCATCTCCAATTCCAGAACATGTCAGGTGATACTGTGAAAGCCCCAGGGTGTCTAAAGTCAGCTTTACGCAGGCAGGACCAGAGTTTACCGACTGATTCTCATGATACCAGAGGAATCGGTCACAGGATACATTGATAGAACATTTGTGGGGAAGCTTTGATATAACATTTTAAATAACGGACTGACAAATGAACAAAAATACCACCTTAAACTACTCACGTTTTGCAGGAATGGGCCAGTTTTTGTTCAGTTTGTATGAAACAAATAAAAATCAATTTATATCACGAGCCAAGAGCCAAGTATCAGCTCTGGGACAGAGACAGTCATTATTAGAAGCATTTTTTTTTAAGCATTACAGGCCAAATTATTATCAGAAACTGCCAGATATCCTCTACAATAATTGCAAGAATCTCATTATTCAGATTTATAGAAGCTGTGGCTCACAGACAAGATGTTTGTTAATCAGGAAGCTGGTGGTTTGATCCCCTGCCTCCCACACGTCGGTGTGTCTTGGGGCTACACGCAGAACCCCACAGAGGCATGCGCCTGTGTGTGTGTGTGTGTGTGTGAAATGGGGAAGGCGCTGCACAGCCTGTATTACCGTGCATCAGGACTAATATCTGCTGCCCGAGAGTGTGAATGTGGCGTAAAAGCGCTTTGAGTGGTCATTTAGACTCAAAAAGAAAAAAATTAATAAAAATAAATCTTTAGAACACAAAAGGCCTTGAGGACTTTAGTTTCTGAACTCCAAAAGAGGCACATTTACTCCAAGTCATTTCTGTTTTTCTTCTGAAGTTATTTAACAAACATTGCATAGCGATTTTCTTAAGAAAGGAAAATTGATTTCAAATAAACATAATCCATCATTCTGGTGAAACTTTAGTGCAGAACATAAAAGAAATGGATATTAAGAAGGAGAAAAGCTGCTTCGATGGAGCCGCGTTCAAGAGAGTGAAAGAATGAGACACAGAGGAAACAAAGATTATCTTTTCAATTCTTTTGTTAAACAACACTTTTTGAAATGGTAAAGGCACCTGCAAAGGACACTTCAGTTGAACATGTAAACCCTAATTTACAGCTGTGGTTTTACATCCATACTAATAATTACTTTAAAGCAACTCTTATTCCTCCTTAAACAAAACACGCCACAACACTGCCAAGAAAGAGGGGAATTTTTGGTTTATACAATAAATATAAAACTATATTGAAATAATTCAGGAACTTTTTCATCTTAGAATTATATCACATTTTTGTTGGATTCAAATGTTTTTTTGTTTTTTTTCTCCCATAGATTTTCTTCGAACTGATTCATAGACAAAGCATAAAATGCATCTTAGTATGAATGGGAAATGCCGCAGACTCTTCCAACCCACAAATAATAAATAATTACTAAGTGATTTACAATCAAACAAATTGCTCCCAAAATTTAAACAGCGGACTGGACTGAATAAGATATAAAACACAAAGCTAAATGAAAATGATACAACTAAAAGGGTTTTTAAGACAAACCTTCGCAAAAGGCACATTTCAGTATTCGTAGCACAGTCTCTGAAACAGTTAAAATGACTTTTTTATCACCAATTATTTAGTATTACTCAAAGAATGCAACACTCTGGGCAGTAGCAACGTTTGGACCGACTTATCCATGGTTCCAGATGCATGGTCCACAGAGAGTCAGTGCCACATTCACGTTGCTGCCCCTCGCTGTCGTCAGTGTGGTTACTGAGAGCAAATTTAGGTCAAGTTTGAGGTCATTAATACTTAGAGAGTGTTAACCAGCTGCAGGAGGAGGGTACCCGTCCCAATCCCTGGATCTCCTAAAAACACTTCCAGTAATAAAAATCAAGCTACAAGCAGGCAGGTTTGACATGGACTACATGGGTGATGGCACTTTTGTTTTTTTAAAAAGAAAGAAAATTATTCTGCTGGGGAGAGGAACAAAGAAAGAAACTGTGGTTTCCTCGTCCAGCAGGTGACTGTGGCTCTTAACCAGGACTTTTGTGATTTAGTGGAACTGATATCTGATATGGGGGATTGGGTAAGAACAGGTATATCTGAGAGTGCTGCTTGTCGCTCCTTTCAACGCTACGCTCACGCTCTTTGGCTTCCAGGCAACGGGCCCATCGTCACCCAGCTCAGTCCAATCAGTCCATCTTACTGTGGTTGTTGTTCAGGACCGTGTGGCCGTTCTGCACGTGGCCGTTTTTTGGTTTTTCTTTGCGCTCGTGACCGTCCACCTCATCGTCGGACTCCGTCTCTTCCTTGTCGCTCCGCTCATCCTCAACGATGTCCTGTCACACAGAGCGAAGCATGTAAGCGCTGCTGCCTCCAGCTTGAAATATTACGAGCCATATGACAAATGTATGTGTAAAAAGTGCGCTTCTCACATTGCCCGGCAGGAATTTGACCGCCATGCGCAAGATGAGTACCGCCCAGAAGAAGTGCAGAGCCTGCAGCACGAGCATCAGCCCGTTGAAGAAGTAGAAGCCGAGGAAGGGGGAGTAGAGGCTCAGCGGGTACACCAAAGTCGTATGTATGATCCTGGATGAGAGGACAAAGGCAGAACAAAGAATCCAGTCAGAGCCATCGCAGCTTCCAGTCTCAGTTGGGACAATGAGTCTGTTGTGTTGGCAGGAAAAGTTTATGAAAGATCTGTTAAAACTAAATGAATGAATACATAAAGAAATAAATATGAATCAGTGCATGCTTCAGCTGCAACACAAAGAGAGGCCGATATGACCGTCCTTCATACAGAAATAAAGCCAACACCATAACAAATACAGCCTGGCTTTTCACTCGGACACAATGCAGCTGTTCATGACAGGCCAATTCATTCAGAGTGGGAGGTGACATGCAAAGAATGAGGGACCTCACACCCACTGTGATTTTATTCATAAAAAAAAGAGAGAAAAACATTAAAAATTATGCTGATCAGCTAGAATCATTGAAAAAATGTTTTTTAAACAACCTGTTCCACATTTTTTATAAGAAAGAGGCTAATTGTAATACTTTAAACAGATATTGTAAGAGTCTTTTTTTAAGCAGATTGTGTATACTAGCTATCGCAGAGCATGCAGTATGAATTATGGCTGAATGAAAACTGCTCTGTTGTCATTATTCAGCCGTTTTTATCTTACATTAATATTGGACTCATTTATAATGACAGAAAATATGATGTAACATTTTTTGTTACCAGAAGGGGAAGATTATGAGGCGGGTGATGATGAAAACCACAGCAAACATGATGAAGATAAAGTTGCAGGTTCTCCTCCACCCTGCGTAGTTGAACATTTTCGCAGACTGAAATAAAAAAAAAAAGCAACAGAAAAGGAAAAGTCTTAGTTCTTCATTTACCTCTAGAGGGCAGACAATGAGTTGTGTCGAGACATCATTGCCTTCAATCCACCTTTAAGCCTCTTAGCTAAAACTACATTTTCTGAAAATGGGAGGGAGCAACAAAAAAGTGTACATTTCCTGTTATGGGTGTTAAGGGAAAAGAAATAAACCTATTAGGCAAAGACCCATTTGAATTTTTTTTTTTACACTTATGATCAGCATGTCACAAAGACACATAATCTGCTCTCATTTTTTAGCTGTATTTTACAAAGTGACTTCTTACATTTAAAATTTGGATATAGAAATGGGATTTTTGCTCATTATCGTCTTTATGCTGTACAGTTTAAGCATATTCCAGCATGGTGTAATATTAAGGAAAGTGGAGTGGGGACATTTTCCAAGGGTTCAAACAGTGTTCAAGAATAAAGAAATTCCCGCAAACTACCTATTTTCAAACTCAATATATCTATACAAAATACTTCCTTTCCATTTAAGTTAGCATTTGTTGATACACTGTCGCTCTTTTTCTGACACCAGAGAAAATAGTGGGAAGAGGGGTTAAAATAATTGGTAGAAAATTTATTTTTGAAAAAAAAAATGTGTCCAAATAGATATAGTTCAAAATTCCTTCTTGAATCCAGGTGTACTTGGGCATACCTCCATTAGATAGTCAGAGGCATCATGCACCAGCATGACCAAAGTCCCAGCCCGGATGTAGTTAACCAGCCAGGAGAAACTGATGAGGGCAATGGTTGCCACGTGGTGAATGATCTGCTCTTTAAAATCCTGCACACACAGAAGTCCAAAAGAGGTAAAACATAAAGTCTAACAGCACTTGGTCGCTTATTGATCAGACTGTAAAAATTGGTCACCAATCAACAGCGCCCGACTCAATTTACAAATGATTAACTCTTCGCACAGAGCAGATTACACAGCTTTAGTGTGAGACAGGAAAATGCATCCAAAGAAAAAGGAGCACTCAACTAGGAGTTTCATGATAAAACCTAAAACTGAAGGGAAACTTTTTTTTCATGGTGGCCATGTGCAAACCTTGAATTAAATCTCTTGTTTGGGTTTAAAAGATTAGCAGTTTCTATTTGTGAGTTGTAGTTACAAAACCAGAGGTCTCTCTTTTTGGCCCTTTGCACAACATTTTGATCTCCTCACATTAAGTAGAACCAAAGTGCACATCATCTTTGAGTGCATTCTGAAAGCTGGCGTTAAAAAAAAAGGAGAAATCAATACCAGACCCCATAATATTCTACCAGCATGACAGATTGACAGAGCACTCTTATCATCCCTCTTGGCAAATAATATCTCAATAGGAAATTCCTGATAAACAGCGAACAGAGTTTGAAGACATTAAAGTTTTACCTACCTTACGTTTGATATCTGACGCTACGCTAAAAACCAAAGAGACGTAGAAGCCGAGTTCTATCATGTAGTACCAGTATTGTGAGGGCAGTAGCGGCTGAAAGGGAGAGAGAAAGATCATTTGACTCTTTTTACACACAAATATTGGTCCAGAAACAGAAGTGCGAAAAGAAAAACTTTGTTACCATTTTTGGAAAGTCTTCCCATACTTGCTGCATATCAAAGAACCATGGTTTCTAAAGGTGAGACAGATGGTTAGAAACAACCGACAAGCTCAACAACAAATGAGAAGAGAAAAACAATGGTCCTGTAGCAATAAACGAGTCATTTCTGTACCTCTACTTTCTACAGGTGTGGCAGGACGTTGAAAACTAGTCATTATGGGCATAAAAACTGCTGGAATATTAGGCTTTCACTTCCCTTAATCATTATTTTCCCAGTCAGAATGATATATACCTTCAAACCTCCAGCAGGATATTGGTTGGATTTTAGACCAGAGTACTTCCACAGAATTGGTGGAAATAAGCATAATGCATCTCCAGGCTCAGACTACACTAACTTCACAGGAAACTTCTTTTTTTAGATGAAAAATTTTAGAAAAAAAACTTATCAGTCCACTTTTTCCTTTCAACCACCAGTTTAAATGCATTGTGGAACAATTCACTCTTTCCAACCTCAACTGCTTTGCTTCATAAGAAACAGAAAAAATTAATTTCTTATTCAGCTGTTAGAAAAAAAAGAACTACTCACATCAACAAGAACTCCCAGGCCAACAAAGAAAGCCAGAAAGTAAAATGTAAACCTCCAACTGTAAGAGAAAGAGTAAGAATGTCAGAGGACATTTAAAGAAGCTTTAGTTAATAGAAACAAACCCCCCACATAAAGAGCTACAAGCATTCGGGACTAAAAGGGAAACAAGCACAAAACAGCTGAAATGGTTCCCATGTGATAAATACCCATGAATTTCAATCACCATTTCTTAACTTAATATAGTAACATTAGAAGAAGTCATCAAATTCAACCTCCCATGGACAGAAGCAGGAAAACAGCATCTGTCCATGGGAGGTTCAGGGAGATTCTCAGTGTTGTAAGTTCAGCTGCAGATGTCATTTTTCTGCTCGTTTTGCAACACCCGATCCCACAATATGGGTGTGTATGGGTTCAAAGTGGGGCCACTTATGATGAAAGAAACTGGAGTGCCCTGAGAGGCATTTTAACATATTGTCTGTTAAATCTGCACCACAGCGCAACAAGGGCAGGCGCCATGAATCAGTGAAAATGCTGCCCGTCCAAAGAAAACATTCAGACTCCTGCTCACAACTTCAAAGTGATATTTCTGTTTTATGACGCCATGACAACCACAAAAAAAATCCAGGGTTGATCGCACATTGTACTTAAGGAAACTACCAAACCTATCTAGCATCCATGCTAATCTAATACCCTAAAAAAAAAAAAAGTAAGAAAAAAGGATGGATCTGGGTCAGTACCTTGCTTCCCGAAACTTTTTGACCTTGCTGGGTCGGTCCTGGTTCCTCCGCCTCCTGAACCACCTCTGGACTTGTCGCACTGAACATCCTGTCTGCTTACTTAAACTCTCAAAGGAGCTCTGTAGCCAAAAGCAGGGTGAGGACAGAATAGGTCTTGACAATGGTATAATACACGAAAAAAACAATGGGTTACATTCAGGATTTAGTGTATCAAAAACCAAAAAAAACAGGTTTGGATTAAAAAAATGAAATCATTACTTCATGGTGTGATGAGACTGATGCGTGCTTGCAGAGTACCTGTGTGGGAAACTTTGACGTGCTGCAGAAATAGGACTCCAGGACAGGATTTGGACGGACACAAAGACGCGGCTTGTCTCTGACTCCAAGCAGAGAGGCCAGAGGAAGAGCTACTGTCCTGCAGGGTGGAGAGGAGACACACTGAGCGTGCTATCTGGGTTTTGTCAGAAATAGACAAGCGGATGTAGACTTAACAGGAAAATCAGATGAAATGACTCACCGCTCAAATATCGGTCTTATGACTAGAAAGCAAATAGCGATGGGTATGGTGGCCCAGAGGTCTGGCAGTTTAGGGAAGACTTTGCCATCGTGATCCTTTAAATCATTCCAGCCGTGGCCTTTGGGGAACCAAATCCAGTCGGCCCATATCTGCTCGCTCAACCGAGATAACATCCTACAGACAAAAAAGAGAGAAGGGATTCAGATCTCACGGAAGGAAATTAAGACCGATATTAAAAAGAAGATCTTGTCTGCTAGGTGATTTCCACGCAGATTTTCTATTAGATAAATTTACAGCTGCCAACTCAGCCATGACAATATCCTGAGAGGAAGAAGAAGAAAAAGAGGAAAAAGAGGGTGAGGCGAGAGGAACGATGACTGATGGGAGGTTATTAATCTCACTTTGCATCTGTAATAGGCTCCATATCTGACCACTTCCTGATCTAGATGAAAGGGAATAATGAAAGCAGGGTTTTTATCATGCAGCAACCAATGCAATCAAACCCAAATCAGCCACTGCTCTAAAGTGTACTTGGACAGTGTAACTTCCATTCATTAGAAGAAAAAAAAAAACCTTTTCTGCAGCAGGATGATGAACATAGTCAGAAACATGAGTTCGACCAAAAGCTGCCAGAAAAACCTCTTTGTACGACTCCATTTAGTGTCATAGAACTAATTTTGCGTCATCTCAGAACTTCTCATTGATTCATAACATGCAGCCTATCTCATCCAAGTGAAGGACGTTGGGCAATCAACACAGCCTGACCATCTTGGGCAAGCCCATGGCCTTCCTCTCAGAGTTACTTCATCCACTCTCATGTGGAGAACATCAGTGTTGTCAGTAGAAGGAATTTCAAATAACATAGCCACTCATTCTAACATTAATTCATACATTCTTAGTACTCAAACATCCGCATAACACGCCAAACACAAAAGGAAAGGTTTTGATTCTATATCATATTGTTCAACTTAGCTGTGTCTGTATATGATCTGAAATGTTAGCAAACACAAAAATCCACCCCAAAAAGGATCATCTCCCCACAGAAAGCCGTGCACCTGAGCTAAAAATGCTGCTCCTGTTACCTTTTTACATCCCTATGCAGCAAATTTTCTCGATACCCATCTAGCAGCTTGTTTGGCAAGCCCTCAATGAGAGCCAGTACAAGTGTGCAGCTGCCTCGAGGCGAGCCGGTCCTCTCCTCCCTGGAGTCATTTCTGATTACTCTTAAATGTCTAAGCATCAAATGTCCTGCGGTTGACTTTGAGTTCAAACACAAAGAGTATAAATGCATTACTGGCACCGGAAAGACTGAGCAAACTGTTTTATTGAAAGACAAAGTCCCAAAAAATGATAAGAGGATTCTAAATGTTGGGAAACTTTGCAGTCGGCAAAGCAAACATATCATTAGTAATGATCATGAGCCTACAGGCAACAACTTTGTTGAACCTGTAACACAACAACAAAAAAAAAAGAAAGAAAGAATAGTGTGAACTTTCTCATTGTTTGTCACCAGTGAATAAGGACTGGGCAATATAATCGGTTTTGTTTTTCGTCCCTGAAAATGCTCAAATTACAGAGAAATGGTTGTGAAATATAAGCTTAACTCTGGGGTGTTTTTAGCTGCCAAAAGCTGTAAGCCGACTATACAGCTGAACGAGAGAAATAAAAAAGTAAAAAAGTATAATCTTTTCATAAATGCCGTTATTCACCTTATAAGAGAGCAGGATTATATTACAATGAGAACCAGAGAATCTACAGCTGTTCAGTTAATGAACACCTCACCCAAAAACAATATCTTTAACCTCTAAATGAGTATGATCTCTTTAATAAAGAGCGACCGATCTTAAATGAGACAAGACTGCCAGGTTCACCTTTCACAGAGAAAACTGTTTGTTTGGGTGTTTTTTGGCCTTCTTCACATCCACTAAGTCAGCATGGATACGGTGGGCTGATGAAACATCAGTTACCTTAACAAAACAACCCGAGGCTATCCAGTTAAACAGATGACATCAGTCTAATTACTGGCAACACCTCGATGCAACGCTTAGTCACCAGTGGATACGACGATCTGAGTTCGGCAGATTGAGTCCGATCACCATATTACAACCGGTGTTATAATGAGAGAGAGAGAGATGAGTGCCTGTTTAAAGGAAATTACTTAGAAGGGAAATTCAGCCGCGCACAGACTTTAATAGACGTTTTGCGTAACAAACAAAATTCGCCCACCTATTTGCTTAGCTGAGTGCAGCCCGGGCCGAGTCTTTTAAATGTTTCAAACAAAAGAACAGAAAACGGGCTCTTTGTGTAAAAATAGGTCAATGAGTGCAGGTTCGCATTCAGCCTTCCTCAGTGTTTGTCAGCCCAGCAGTGGGAGTGGAAACCGTCCTTGTGGCTGCACAAGCTCTCAGGTGTGTTCCTTTGGGCTCAAGGGCCGATTGCACGCTCGCCCTGTGGCTGAATTAAACTAAACAGCTCGCTTTCATTGCACACAACAGCCAAAGAATGAAAAGAGATACTAAAGTATGCAACAAGACCACGCAATAAAACTCCTGCTTCCTGTAAGGTCTATGTCTCTGAGAGTTAAGTCACAGCTGCTGCTGCTCAGGGCAGTTTAATTTGATACCTCTGGTGAACAATCCCTTCAAAGGTTTCCTGACAGGAAAGATGTTGTCATCCATCTACAGAGGCAACGAGCTTAGGTAAGCTTTCAACTTTTTCTGTGGTACGACTTTGTGAATGGGCTTTCTGGCATAAAAGTAAATAAAAGAAGCTCAACAAAATGACTTTTCATTTAAAATTTCAGCTTCAAATGCCCTGCATTAACGCTGCTCTGTTAATGCGCTAAATGTGAGTACATCCAGTGGTTTGTTGTATTATCCTCTGTCTGCTGTTGATCCAACAGCCCGGGTTTCAGTCAAACTAATTTGTCACTTAGGTGCCAAACATTGACAGTCTGTCTAACTTTTTAACAGAACTCACATTATCCTGCTCTCACATCTTTTGGATCTATAAGTGAAGTATTCCCGTTTCTTATGGCTGAAAACAGTTTTACCCATGTGGTTACATCACACGATTACAGCGCAATGTATGCCAGCTTTAGGAAAAAAAGGGATATGATGCTACACATACGTACACACCTAAAAGGGGAAACACTCAAACAAAGAAAAGTCTGAATTCTGTGCAGCAGAAGCCAAAATATTCTCTCTGTAAGGCCTTAAACTGGGTCAAAAAAAAAAAAAATCTTTAAAATTCAGCACCAGCTTTCCCTCAGCTCCTGCTGACTTCCTTATACACGTATCTTATCATCTCCACACCACACTTTTAATAAGTCTATTTTTAGCCTCACCTGTCAATAACTAAACACAGATCTACACCTGGTAATAAACATGAATATCATAGTCATATTAATGAAGTATTTATTTTGTTTTAAATCATCTACTTGGCGCAAGGTCAGTATAAAATGATAGTTATGCCTTAAGGACACAGCATGTTATGAGAAATGTGTGTTATGGTACAGAAAGTGACTGGCACTATCTGACTCCCCTGTATCAGTGGTTTTGAGTGATGATCTCAGTGAATGCCTGGACTAGATTCCTCCCACCACCCAAAAGACATGCATGTCTGCTGAAAAGCGATTCCAAATCGATGCTAGGTTTGAGTACCTTTTACATGCCGTTTGCCCGTTTAGGGGCAAATCAAATATCTCACGCAACACTGACAAATTCCGACATCACGTTTGACTCAGGCATGCAGCAAAACGTAAAGCACGGGTGGCGCTAAGCTGGTGTCAGAGGTCACTGTGTCCAACGAGACGGGCTCTGGATAATCTGTGTGCAGGGCAGCGCCAGCACAGATTAGGCTGTTGAAGTGAAGATTTTGACATGTTGACAATATCTTTAGATAATGTTATCAAATTTCTTTTACTGAGGTCATGAAGGCTCAACAACAAGCACGTTTGTGGTGTTTGCTCTGTGGTTGCGGCTTAGACTAAACTTACAGCTCATTATCTTAATGCTACATTCCAACCCATATTGACCTAATTTACAAGTTCGGGTATTGAACTAACATGATATTATATCTCTAGATATTACCAAATGTGAGTAAGACAGCACTGTTTTATATAAATAAAGGCCTTTATATATTCAACAGATGGTTTTGCAGCTGTTATACCATATTCAGGTACTTATCACGAGCCACTGTATACTTAATTGTCTGAACCCACCTAGATAAACTCACAAATCTATTAAGGTCTTCAGGAACAGTTCTCTGGGATTTCAGAAGTGTATCGAACGGCTCTTCTTTGGCTGTTGGCAGCTTCTTTGTTATTTTCTCTGTCTGGATAATCCCAGACTACTTCAATAATGATGAGGTCTGGGCTCTAGAGAGGGTTCATCCCCCATCAGACCCATTTTCACAGATTTTCAGTCAACGGATCACCTGAAGGTCCACATGCATCTCTCAGGTCCTGTATCACGTTCCTAGTTCTTAAGGACATCCCAGTCAGATATTGTTCAGACACTTTTTTTTTAGGCCCTGACACTTGTGCAGTACCCTCACTTCTCGCTCTGCCCGCCATACTGAGGCAAGTTTTAAGCTCTTCTTTGGAAATCCCCTTGCAGGTGAAGAAACACTTTCTAAATGGGACTAAATAAGGGGCTCTGGTAAAAAAAAGAGGAACAACGTGACGCATCCCCTGTAATTCGTTAGACAATTGTGGCACTTCTGATGGTTTAATTGAGGTCTGGACAGCTGTAGGGGACTCAGAGTGAGGTTTAGTGGCTGAGTACAGTAAACTGAAAAAGCCCACGCAGGGAGTGGCTGAGTGAACGCGCATGGCGCAAACGGGGAGTCTCCCGGACATAGCGGAACAGACGGCAAAAGTCGGATGGGGACTCGGGCAAGTCGTCAAACGTCGAAAGTAACTCCACCAGTATCTTAAAAACAGTTGAAAATAGATATTTGGTGTCACTATAATCAAAATCCATCGAGTTTAGAATCTGCCGGGCCACATCACCGGCTGACGTTGTTAAACTTTCACAGCGTGCACGTGAACCGCACCACGAGCAACATAAATGGCCGTTAATATTTAGCAAACGACTTCTGTATTTCCCCGCACACGACACAAACTACTTTATCGAAGCCCGAAAGCTTTCGCCACCCCGTTTCATGGCGTCGTTCCGGTAAAAACTCCAGTAAGGAGAAGAAAAGACCTGTTAGTCCGCTAAACTTTTATAGGGAAAGTCTTCCTCAACGGCTCTAAATCTAGAGGGCCGCCTTCAGGAGGGCGTCAGCAAAGTTTGATGGGTAAAAACTTTACACATATCCTTCAGCGAGCAAGACACTCATTGCACCCCAGAAATGGCAGACTTTAGTGTGTCTGTTCGTGGATAGTTCTTGAAGTTATGGTGCCACCGACGTGTCGGAAATCGTGTAACGGTGCGGTCCTCTTACCTCTCGGCTCCTCTCTGGAGTCAGGTAAAAGTCTCAAAATGTATGGCGGCTCTGCCGTTGCCGCTACTTCTGCCTCTGGTTTGCTGTTCCCGATGCAGCTGAGGTGGTTTCATGAGACAGTCGCCATTAAAACGTCTCAAACTTTATTTTAATTCAATGAGTTAATCCGCTTGTTTTCCGCCCACATCAGGTTCGCCTCATTATCTCTGCAAAAACACAGAACTGTCGCACTTTCGCCCATGAAACTCTCTTCTGGTCGTGATTTAAAGCCGTTAAAACCTGTTATAAATGCGCATTCACGACCGTCGTCGGTTCCCGGTCGTCTGAGTGCTGTAGCTGTGGATCAGCCGGTGAATTGCTCTGATATAGTGGATTTTGTGGTTTGTTTAACTCGGATGGAAAGGGGGCAGGCCATTTAAGGTGACGCGACTCTCCAGAGTGTATGAGGGGTGGTTGATGCTACAAAGCGCGATTTTTATTGGACGAAATACTAGTATACAGATTTATATTTTTACAATGATGTTCGTGAACGTCTCATGTTTTGACTTAGTTTGTATATACACACTGAGAGGAAGTCAAATGTGAACTACCATTTTACCTGGTATTTTTCAACACACTGAGGAAAATGGAATAACTGGTCAAAATTTAAATTCTTCTTGAAAATCAAGGACACTGATTGTGTCCTTTGCATCAAAGAAGAGAATAACCTCCTTTTGACAGTTCAGGAGCATTAATCTGTGATAATGTGGGGTGCATCTTCCTCTTCTGGAAAGGCCCAGTCACTGCTGAAAGGTACATATGATTGAGTGCAGCATACAATTCTATCCAGATTATGTCTTTTAATAAAAAGCCTGCAAGATAATGTTAAACTGCATCAGTTCCCAGAATCTACGAAGTGGTATTAACTTTTTAAAAGTCATATTCCTGTTATCAAAATCAAATTGACATATTATATATGAAATAGCAAAAATATCTCACTCTCAACATTTTATATATTTCTTATGTTCTGTTCTAAAAATGTTGGTTTTCTCAAATATATCAATTTATTTTTTTTAGATATATTTATATTTATGTAGTTGAACTTTTTCCACATTTAATACTTTTTTAACTCATCAACTTTTTAACTGTTTAAACTGTGATTACCGGTCATGAGGAAATGGTCATCTTGACCTTTAATACATAAATATCTGGGGAAATTCTTCTTACCAGTTATATGTTGTGATTGCAAGTTATTTTGCTCTTCTTTGCAAGTGAAGGTCTGTGTGGTATTAATCACCCCTCATACACTCAGGCATTTAGGAAGCATTCATTGCATGTTTAGACCCATCAGACCAAACCTAAAATTCTGTGCTGGACAGAATCCTTGCCTACTCCAGTTTGTGGTACATATAACTCCACATATAACCCTTCCTCTTCATTCCTTCATATTCCAGCTGAATATTCATGCAGTTAGGAATTATGAGTAAAGTAGAGCTTGTTTGGCTTGACAAATGTATGTACATTGATTGTTTACATCATGTAAAATGTTCCATTCTTCACATACCAGTTTAACTCTGTTTAAGTTGTGCTCCTAGAATTTAAATATTTCCCTTTCTTTTTAAAGGTTAGGTTGGGACTTTGTTCTGTATGCAAGCACAACTCAAAGACAGATGTTTTCCATTTTCCTCAATACTTCTCCAGGCCTACAGAGAGCAGCAAACTTCCCTGGAGAAACTCTCCCATGGCCATTTATATCCCCAAAGCCTGAAAACAGAGAAACCGTTCAGCATATTACAAAAGAGATCACACATCTTCTTTTTTTTCTAAATTGTACTTTATTTTCTTTTAAAGACATATTTTTTAAAACAGCAACTGTAGAGAATAAATAAAGAAACATGTTTTGTTTTTGTTTTTTTGTTGTTTTTTTTTACTTCCATAGGTACCATTTATGCAATTAAAAACTCTATAATAAGTGTGTTCATTATCGTGAAGACCTCAGGAATCTTCATTTTTTTTCTTCTTAAATTAAAAAAGGAATTGTCACAGCTCCCCCGCAATCAAATTGATTACCAAATAAATTAAACGTAAAAAATCAAGATAGAAAAATTCCCAGCCCTTCCGTCCGCTTTAATTTTTAAAATCAGTGGCAGCAGAGAATGTTAATTTGTGAAGTTTTTAAGTCCTCCATCTTTAAACTAAGGTATGTACAGAGAGAGGAAATCCATTTCTCTTCCATTTGAATCACTCCATGTTTTTTTCTTTAAATTTACGTATAAATAATAAAACTAGCTCTACATAACAATATTACCAACGGTAATCATACAGAATAGTATTTTCTTTTGCCTCCAACTCTGTAGACTGGCCCTCTGTTAAGGCCATTGACCACAAATCACACTATACAGTAGAACCCTGTTCAGGAGAATAACATCAGTGATATGCTTTTTCTTAACATGTATATCTTGTTGCCGACAATAGAGTATGTACATAATATAAATGAATCCAGCTGTGGAATGATAGGAACTCTGGAGCACTTCTGATACTGCGAATGCTGACTCTGTCGATGGATTTGTTGCTGACATTACCGCTGTGGCTGCTGTTTTTGTAAGCGCATACACGGGATACTGCTTTTTGTGAAGTGTTGCTCCTGTGCTATAACGGTTGGTCAAACAACCAAAAAAAAGGCTGGGGCTTCCCAAGTGGTTTGCTTGATTGAACTCCTGGAAGGAAAGAAAAAGAAGGAGAAACAGAGCACAGAGCATTTTAAACCCAATCACAATAAATAAAGCAGAGTTGTTGTGTTTTTTTTTTACTTTGGAAGTGGAGTGGTGTCTGCAATACACACTGCTTGCACTGATGCCTGAGGGGGAATCTCGGTAATCGACCAGTGTCCATGCAACTGTAATAGTGACAGCCATACTGCTGCAATTGTATGCACGTTCTAAGGAAATAGTTTATCTCATTTGGCAGGCAAATTGATTTGGAACATGCACAGTAGGAATTCTGGTGGTAATCGGCTCTTCAAATGTTAGAAAAAAGATTACATTAATATGCAGAAAGACAAAGTTATCCATAAGATTCAGCATTCAGCAATAGTCGTCCAAAAAATGTACTTGTGATGCAGATTTCAGCAAACAGAGTATCTGAAGGTATCTGAAAATGTATATCTATTTATATATTTTTACCAATAAAATATCACGTCAGAGAAGTAAATCTGTCTTCAATGCATTCTGAATACTAAACTGATTAAGATTTTTTTTTATTAAAACAGAAGCTTTTTACGCAATTAATAATAATCTTTAAAGAAAATATGTCAAACACAAAACTGTGTGAAGAAATGTAGAAAGCCTACATTTGATCAACCAGAACATCAAAACCTGAAACCGCTCCAGTCTTTCAGATGTCATTAGACCAGTATTTTAGAGGTTTGGAGGACCAAGTTCAGACATCCAGGCTGTTTTTGTGTTAGCTGATTCGATGTAACCAGCCTAATAATGGCACTATGATGATGATTGCTCACATAAACTGGTGGTTTAATGCATCATTTGATGCTTCTCTCACAAAAAATACAGCAGCCCCGCGAGAGGTGTGAAGAATTATCCCTTTGCACGATGTTATGTTTAAGACAGGGCTGCAATACGCATCTATATCTGTAATGAAAGCAAAAGGTAACCTCATACTCAAGGGGTGCACTTCGCGCTGACACCTGGAAATAACCTCAATCTCAGGCAAATAGTTTTTATTGACTGAATGGCACGGCTAATTTTCCAATCCGTTAGTCAACAGTTTGTTCTATAGTAACTGCCAAACCTACAGCTCAACACACTGAATGGACATCATTGCATTCTGATTAAATCAAGTGATTAAAATGCCAACGTTTGGTCATCGTCTAAATCCCCTCACTGGCTTTAAAGACAGACGATAAATTCTGTCAGGTATCGAACAATATGCAGTTTATCCAACATCAGTCAAGAGCTTTTGAGGTGGAAATGATGTCAGACAGCAGCAGATTTTAATGCTTCTGCGTGATGACATTTGATTGTTTAAGTTTGATTTTTTCCTGTCTGGGAAAAGAAAGATGCAATATTTTTCACACTCCGTTGGTAAACTTTAAGGTAAGGTAAGGTTTTGTGTCGACCCAAAGTTTGCTGTGATAATCTTGTCAGGTCAAAAGAGAAACTACTTTGTGTCACTGAAAACTTGCACAATCAGCATAGTTCGCTTTGCCATTGATGTCCCATCATGTGAAAACTGTGAACTGTAGGCTATGATCAGGTTTTAATGTTATGGTTGATCAGCTTGATATTGTGGTAAAAAGAAAAAAAAGACTTTACTCGGAGCAAAAAACTAAGCGTTGTGGAGCTTTAAAGAAGTTCAATGGAGAAAGATGGTTAAAGCTATACCTTAAAGTGAAAATAAACTGTATACATATACAGCAATTAATGCTTACGTGAGTCTAGATTTTTGTTTGTGTTCTTATTGATAATGAAAGAATTTTAAAAAGGCCAAATGTCAGCTTTTTTAAAGCATCATCTTTTTCAAAAACCTTTAAGGACCTGCAGATACCCTGTGGGCAAGAAACATTATGAATCTCTAGTTACTCTAGACAAAAGACGAGGACATTTTGGGTCCTTTTGAGAACGTATGATAGTGATTTCTAAAGTTTTTTGAGTCCCAGAATTCCTACAGAGGAATGCAGTTCCTCAGCCAGCAGCACGTGTCACAGGAACCAAACAGCTTTACCCAAAACCCTCTAAAGAAAGGTTCGCTTCTCAGTTGGGACAGGACTTCACACCCACGCCATCACGTACACGCCATTGCTTTTTTACATCTATCAAACAGAAACACACACACACACACACCTTGTCTGCGTGTTGCACACCCACAGTCATCACGCACACAAACACTATGTTGTCAACCATATATACAGGGGGCACGTTGAGTACACTGTCTCACAAGAAAACAAACAAAGTTCAGGCACAAAGTCACTTGGAAATGAGTCACAACCAAACAGAAAACCCCGCACTCACCGAAAAAAAAAACTACCACAGCAACCAGCTAAACAGAGGGGCTGTGTAAGAATGATAATCATGACAGACAACACAAAAATAAAACTAATCCAAACCAAAAAAGGCTGAAGCGAAAAAAAAAAAACCCTGAAATAGATCCACATTTGATGGAGACGAGCTCATTCAGCTTATAGCACTGTTACTTTTAGAGGACTTTAAACAAAAAAACTAAACGGGAAAAAAAAAACAGCATGTCATGATAATCAGTTACTTACAGATGCTCAGGTTAAATGACAAGTATTGATCAGTGTTTGCAAGGATTAAGACCAGAACAAAATGATAAGAGGAAACTCACAACGCACCAAACACAGTTCACGGTCGCCACAGTAACCCGCCATGCCGCAGAGCATGGTGAGTCAAGGCAACGGCCCAAAATAAAATTGCTAATGGCAACCATCACAGGCAATATCGCCACAGCAACCAACACAGGCCAATTAACTTACAACGCTTTGAGAAGGAAGGGGGGGGTGGGTTTAAGCGGTTGCTTGGCAACCGTAGCCATAGCGACGCACGTCTCCACGTTATATGTATGGGCGGGACGGCCTTGATAGTGGCGTGATGTTTTTTTCGGGAAAAATGGCATGTGGCACAGCACAAAAACAATAAGTGAAAATAAAAGAATAAATTAATGACGGACAGCAGCTGTCATCCAATCCTGCGACAGAACACTGGTTAGACAGAGCATTTGATCCCCGTTCAAGTCTACCTCTCTGCATAATCCCAAACATAGTGAGCAAAGACAGAAACAGACGCTTCTACTCAACAAAGGTATCTCCTTGTCCTAGTAATGTGATTCAAACTGACTTTTTTAAGTGCTGCCACCTCGTTAAAGTTAATCTGCTGGAGGGTTATTGACTTCTTCGTTTAAGTGCTGAGTTCCCAATTACATCCACTTTTGGATCCTTAACTTTCATGTTTCCAGCTGTCAATCAGACTCTCCCTGCGCCTTCCCCATGCCCTTGAACTCATCAGTATGCAGCCTCTCACCTCCTTCAGTAAGGCCTGTTGGCATCCTTGGGCCTCTTCAGCTGCACCTTCAGTCTCTTCATACCGATCTGGAAGCCATTCATGGCCTGGATGGCAGTCTGGGCGCTGGATGGGTTGTCAAAGCTCACGAAACCTGAGGCAGAAGCGATGGAACGAGCACAGATTCAAATTAGAGAAAAAAGCAGCGAGAGAGAAAATGAAGAAAAGTCTCTAAAAGGCCACCACATCACATATTCCGCGGACGTGCGCTGTGGCTTACCGAAGCATTTGCTCTGGTTGGTGGCACGGTCAACGAAGACCTTCGCAGAAATGACGTTTCCAAAAGGAAGGAACATCTGGAGTATCTCTGAGTCGGTGAACTCCTGAGGCAGGTGGTAGATGAAGATGTTACACCCCTCTGGACCTGAACAAGAAGACAGGAGAGGAAAACAAGATGCAGGTGAAGCGCGCCACGTCCGTGACAGAGGAAGGCCCCCAGGACGCCGGCCAGAGCTAAACCTCCCGCCTGTCCCTGGAAGACCAGACCTGTATCCTCATCCACGTCCACTATCCTCATCATTTAAAAAATCCACCACTCAGTATGGATCTGTAACAACAAACCTGAAGTAGGATTCAACACAGCAGTCTGGATACGTATAATCCACATGTGTCCAAATATTTTGGAGCTAACTATAATTGACGACGCAGATGGTAGCGTGATGACTTCAAGCCAGATTTTAGAAATTAGATGCGAGAGCCTTTAAATATTTAGTTTTCATTCATATCACAGGTTGCTTTCAGATCCATAAACACCCAAACCAGCTGTGTTATTAATTACTGACAGAATCTGGCTGGATAAGTCAATTTTCTCTCAACATGTCTATCGCATTTCTCACTGTGGGACAGGCTGTGGCAGGATGAAGAATCTAGTAAGGTCTCTCTCTGCTCTCAGACGAGCAAAAACTTGTTCACTTAGAGTTAAAGAGAAACTGATTGAATTATCATTATCGGCTGCATAAATTCAGCATAACACACACACAGACGGCGAGTGTCTAAACGAACAAAGTGTGGGATTATAGAACGTCAATACACTCCATCAGGAGGCAGGACAAGGACATAGATTGGATAAATCAAGCGTTGTATCAAACTCCAAATTTTAAACAATATCCCCGGGTGGAAGGTACCACTGACCGTTATTATGATGGATTTGATAGCAGAAGACTACACGAGAAAAAGAAGAACATGACAAAAGAAACGAAGCTTGTCAACGTGCACACATTTCCAGGTGAACATGTATGAATGTTACCATCCAGTTTTCGGCCTCTGCTCTGAGTCTATGTAAAGTTTAAATCAAATCCTTCTTGCTATGCTTCAATTCACCCCTGAATTTTATTTGAAATAAATGATTTGGGAAGCCCTTAAGAATTATAGAGAAGAAAGGCATGAATTACGTAAACATTGATTGTTGGATAACTTACTGTCAATTTTCATAAATGGAATGTCTGTAAGATCTTTGGTAAAAAAATGACAGTTGACCAGTCCTTTCAGGAACTTTTTAAAAAAGCCATTTAAAAAACTTTTCAAAAAGCCATTAATGTCGATTATGCTTCCACACTGCTGGTTAGATTTCACTGAATTCACTAGATTTCATGTCAACCATGATAAATCATGAGACTCGTGTGACTTCTAATAGTACATGTACAAACACATTTCCACTTGTAGAATTAAATTAAATCAGTTTGTCCGACATGTGTGGAAAAAAAGAGAAAGAGCAGAACACGTTTGCAGAACAGCTTGTACAGGGCTTTGTGGCCATTGAGGCAAACGTACAACACCACTGGAATGTTTGTCTGAGATACGGCGGGCGTTGGTCTGCTCCTGTGCGCAGATGTTTGACTTTACCTTCTCTTTGCTGGAGCTGCTGCGGCTGCTGAGGCTGCTGGGCCACCAGGGTTGGCTGGTGAGGGAAAGGCTGTCCCACCAGGCTGTAGGCTGCCGGGTATGTGGCTGATGGAGAGGGAGAGCAGACGGAGCAGGGTTACCTACCAGTGTTTTCCCTTACAGATTCACCCAAACAAATAAGCTGTCACACATTCAAACTTTGACGTGTGACCCAGTTAATGCAGCCAGATGTTACTCAGTAAAAATGGGTTGAATAAGCGTCTTTGTCATAGTTCACGCAATTCATTATGTTCTAGAATTTTTGGGGGGGGGTTCTTATTTGGATGTTTGCTGCCTTTTGTTCTGTTCTCTGTCAGATGATCCCACACTTTTTAAATAACGTTGTGGTCCGGGCTCCTGGGAGGATTTCTGTCGCCACAGATTTTCAGTCCTCATTGATTCCGTCATCTTGTATAGTTCAGCCTTTTCTCCTTGTTTTCCTTTCTTATTCATCTGATGAAGCCATTCTTGTCCCTTACTTGTCCAGCAGTCTTCATATATTATATGATATTATATGATATAATATGATATGATATGATATGATATGATATGATATGATATGATATGATATTATATTATATTATATTATATTATATTATATTATATTATATTATATTATATTATATTATATTATATTATATTATATTATATTATATTTATGTGTATATAAAGTTGCGTATTAAGAACAATGCTTCCTCCTGGAGTTCGGTGACTTTTTATGCTTGAATGATGCTCAGCTCAGATTTAAAAGGTAAGGGTCAAGAACTAGACTGAAAATGAGTGATAAATCGGTAAATGCTTAAAAACAAGATGAGAGACCTTTAAAAAGCCAGGAACTCTGGTCCCTTGGAAGATAATTCAAGGGGGGAATTTGGACTTTTCCAAAGCACTGTGAGGAGAAAGGCTAACCTGTATAGTGCTGCATGCCCGTGTATGCCTGCTGCAGGGGATCCAGGACAGGACTCTGAGCTGTGAAACAGAAATAACATGGTCAGCAGTCATTTAATGCAGAAAAAGAACACATATTCTACTGGGATCCACATCCCCAAATTACACTTAGTGCTTAAGTTTAATTTATTTTCCTTATGATTAGGACCTCATTGTTGCACATCAGAGCAGCAGGCCTGCAAACCTGTCGAGGGCTGTTGTATGACAGCAAAAACTTTCCAAACTACCAAAGATGAGATGGCGGTACCTTGATAGGCATGAACCCCGTTGGTGTACAGGGTTTCTGTGGCTGATTGGCCGTTGGGTGGTGCTTGCACGGAGGGGTAGCTGTTCACAGCAATAGGCGGAGGCATAGCAGGAACAGGTGTGGCTGCGATGGAGGGAGGAGTGCTGGTACCTGCAGAACATGTAAAAAAATAGAGGCATGAGGAATATTTAAAACCCTGGAGACTTTCTGTCATTGAAGCTGTGGAACGGGGCCTCTCCTGAATACAATTTTCTGCCAAAACTTAGCTTTGAAAGGCTTCTGTATTTTTGACAACTGGTGCAGTGGTTAAAAAAAAAGTCACAGTTTTACTTTTTTTTTTAAACTTCGATTTTGTCTCATGAATAGACGCAAAGCAAAAAAAATTTTTCACAATGTCTGTGCACAAAGCACAAAGCCTTTTGCTTTCTGATTAGCGGTCAACGACACCCATTATGCATCTGCTCCTGCTTCGATTGAACAAAGTGTGTCGTTGGGCACGAAAGCGGCACATGCTCACAAGTGCAGCATGAGTCATCAATATTGTGTGATCTTTTTTTCTCTGAAAATGACAGACTCTAAAGAGCACTTAAAAACCTACGTCATGTCTTTGTCGTTGCCACTGGGTCAGTCACTGATGGATATGTGGCACAAAATGTGAGATACACAACCCATAGACGTCTTATTTCACTGCAACCCAACGATATATATATATAGAAAAATTCCAAATGGATGTCTTCCTCTGTTTACCTCCTCTTGTCTATCTGTCGTCATATTTCAAAGAGAAATCTAATCAAAGCTGGCTGGGCCCAGACATCTCTGCCCCTCATTACCTGAGGACGGGGTGATGGATGCTATCGGCGTGGCGATGATGCTGCTGGGGTTGAGAGCAGCGAGCTGCTGCATCTGGACGGCAGCCACCGTGGCAACAGGGGAGAGGTACGCCGACTGAGCCACCAAGGCCTGCTGCTGCATCAGCTGGAGGGCGGAGAGAGACGGGTTGGGGTGGAGGAGAGGGGAGGGGAGGAATCGGGACAGGCCAGGTGAGAAATGCGTTTTTCGAAGCCTGAGATCGTAAAAATGCAGGAACACGCTTTCGGAATAGAAACAACTAAGAGGTTTCCTAATCGGCATTATTTAATCATTTGACCCAGTTATGAAAGCTGAAGGGAACAACAACGGGAGATGCGTTAATTCAAGAGTCGGTACATATAAGGTCACAGCTCAGAACAGAACTGGATGACACATCTGTCAGCAGAAACAACCTCTATTTTCCAGACCAGAGCAAGCATCTTGTGATGTTGACAATTAGTCACTGTGGTTAACACAGGAGTAATCTGCCCTTACATCACACCGAGGGCTCTCCTCATGATATCCCTGCTTTGTTTTTGTGTCCTTCTCATTTTCATCTTTCAAAGTACCTTTCATAAATTCTCCTTTTTGAGATCAGTCTATTACACTTTTTTTAATGGATTATTTTTGAACTTCTGTTTATCTTTAGGATTAATTTATCACATCCATCTTGTGTAAAAATGCTGTCAGGCCTCTTTAAGCACCACAAATTGAACAAGTATAAATGAGGCAAATCTGAAACCATTTGCAGTCAATTAACAAAGATGAGAGAAGCGGTCTTGCTCCAGATTATAGAGCAATTTGCAATTTTTCTGAGTAAAACCATCCAGCTTGACATTAAATCAATCATATGGAGCGTATCTCACTAAGAAAGCTTTGCTTTCCAGGGAGCTCAGTCTGTTTCTGTTTCTGTTCTGTAAAGCATATCAAATAGCATCCTCTACTCCAGCTTCGACTTTTGTTTCTTTTCGAGACTAACATCAGTCCCCTCTGAGCTCTCTAGCCATGCTCACACCACAGACTGATCAATGGACAAACTACCAATTGTCATGTAAATGTTATTCACAGCCAATCAGGATGCACTCAGAGGGATAAAGTTACAACGGATCTCTCCCATTAGACTGTTCCTGCGGTCGGCAGGAGAACGGAGCACGTAGGGTTCAAGGTCTCTGTCTATTTCTCTTTCCAGCAATCAAACAAGGCATAATGTCAAGTGAGAGTCGGGCGCAGACAGATTCTAAAAAAAGAAGGCAGACAAAGCAAAAAGCATAAGGAAGACGGGAGAAGCCGATAGCCGGCGATACCCTCGGTGAGTTTCACAGTTAAAGACACGAGGAGACCTCCGCATCCCTTTAAAAGCTAAATATTTTTCCCATAGGAGTGTGTGTCTGACTGTGTGGTCCTCACGGCCTGTGTGTAGGCGTTGTAGGCTCCGAGGTGCAGGGTCATGGGGCTGATGACCCCCAGCTGGGAGGCCACCTGCTGCATCCGCCGAAGCCCTCGCTCTTTCTCCGAATCGGCAAACTTGACCACCAGGCTGGACGAGGCGCCCTGCGGAGGAGAAAAGGCAGAGAATCTCAGCTCCCTGTCGGGAGGCCAAACCCCCCCCCCCCCCTCAGGCGGAGACAGGTGAGGCATTTGAGCTGCAATCCCGTCCAGAAAAAGGCCTTTAATTACCCGCACTGATGATTTCTCTGTAGGCAACAAACTTTGTTTGTGTGGGTCCTGTTTAACCGTGCTTTCGACTTCGATATTGATGGACATTTATGTCACTGCTGCATATTACAGAATGCAGAATAGACCTACTTAAACAAACAGAAGCCATTCAGACTTAATCATATTCAATAAATGTTCATTTGAGTTCAGCAGTTTTGTGTTTAATGAAATCGACATTTTAGACCTGCCACCAGCTGCCCTGCTCTCTAAATAATCTGTATCGACATCGGCTCTGAAAAATCTATAATAACAGACCACTATTCACAAGGTCCCTGGTTCATGTCGGTCAAGAGACTTTTGCTGACCTACCTTTGAACATGAAAAGTGATCAAATCAAGGAAATCACAGAGGAATCATGGGAAGCGTTTGGAGGTTAGTTATGTTTGCCTTTGTCTTATAATGAAAGTACTTAACAGTAGTCCCACAACAAAAGATTGATTTGCATGAAGCTGCAAAGGGGGACAAAATATTGAACAAAATTTTACATATTCACCAGCCAGTAAAGCTGATGATCTGCCTCCGTCGTTACAATCTGTAGAGGCGAGTGACTAGGAGGCCAGCTGGAAATCGTAGTACAGGTTTTGATGGAGGAAGCTGCAGCCTCCCACAAAAAACACCTCATTTCTCAGCTTCTGTTTCTCCCAAAAACTTTGACTCTCTGTAATTTATCTGTAAAATGACTAATAAAGCTAAAGCTGAATCATCATTATTATTATTATTATTTGTTGTTGTTTAAATGAAGATCAAATTGGAATTCAAGAGCAGATTAGCAGTTAGTTCAAAACATGTATTTTCATTCTTCTAAAGGTTATGTTTTTTCTTTATTAAAGTCAGCTGGTGTTTTCATGTGGTCAACGCAAAAAAAAGCAGATGACCACATTGAGTCCTCTACTTTATAGGAGTGTGTGTGGAGGAGGGGCATAAATGAGAAGTGGTGACTATTAGCTGAGTCACCGCACTGAGTGTCTAAATGACTGGATTTGGAGCATCTGAGCGTGTCCCTGATCTATTTGAATGAGACCATGTGTGTGTTTCTGCAACCCAGTGAAGTCGTGTGTGTTTAGCCTGGGGACTCACAGGTAAAGTGCGACTCCCATGCAGAGCGTTGATGGCGGCCTGGGCCTCTGCATTGCTCTGGAACTTCACAAATGCACACCCTACATGAAACGACACATCATTAAACGCGGCCACACACACACACACACACACACACACGCAGCTTCACACGCGCAATATTACAAAACTACTTCCCTTTAAAAATACATTAGAAGCCATCTTACATCCACTGCTCCATCAGTTACTGTGGCATCATTAAACATGGTCCACAGAACATTCATTGCTTCATCAATCAAAGCCCCGTAAACCATCAAACGCACCATTAGCCATGACCCATAAAACCTATTGCACTATTTGTCATGGCTCATGCAACAAATGCAGAAAAATCTAGCATCTGTGTTTGAACTGTCGCTGGACTTTGATTTACACGGCAAATGTCATTAGCATTGTTGGTGGTGACAATAGTCATTTATATCATGTGCTGAAATGTGCTCCGGGCTTCATTCTTAGTGTTACAAACAGTTAAACAAAGTCAATACACGACCTGGAGTTCAGCTGCGATCATTTTCTCTCAGAGCACTTGAGGGATATTTGAATCGAGGCTCGTCTGGAGATTGCAGAGGGGGAATCTTAAAGTCCTCTTTTTTGCCCGATTGTTTTATTTCACTTGGACAAATATGAGCGGCTTATTTTGATTTGAGGCAGTTTGGTCGTTCGGTGTGTCTAATTATGCTGAAGTGTACGAATATTTACAGAAGCCAAAAACTCAGCGGGCGTAGGAATGAAGCATCAGTCTGGATAGAGATACGAGTGAACTTCCCCCAGTCAGATAAAGTGCCAGAAGCAGAGCCCGTCACTGAATCAGCGACGCTGCTGTTGACTGTCATCATGCCCTAATCCCCGCAGCAGCTGCCAGCGATACTGCAGGACGCTGATGCTGATCATGGTGGCTGGGTGCCCGACAAGAGAGGCCCTCTTGCCATTATGATGCTGTGAGTGTCAGAAGAATGACAGCAGGATAATCTATATTACGGGCGCCTGTCTCCTAGGAGGGTTTTCCGCCACCTTCCCGGGGAATTCGTTGGCGTTCCAAGAGCAGATGGGAAGCGTTGGGGTCAACCTCAGGAGCTCCAAATAGATAGGCTTTCCTGGAAAACCTCCGACGGACGGTGTGCCAGAGGCATCCTAAACAGATGCTTGAACTTCCTCTCTGGATGGCTGAGCTAAGCCTCCTTATAGTTAAAACTCATGTTGGCTGCTTATATCTGCTTCTTTTTCCAGTTCCTACCCAAATCTCGTCAGCCCAGGTAAGGGTTTGAATACTGACTAAACAAGAACTTTTTCCCTAATGTTTCAGCTCTCTGTCCATCACAACAATCTGGTGCAGCTTAGCAGAAGATGTCATTCCACTCTTGCAGTCTATTTGCATTTTGCTTGTATTTTTGAACAAAATTGGATTGGTGTGGAGCAAATACACAAAGGGATAACATGCCACCTTATGAAAGTCAGCAGCAGCACCAGTCAGCACAACCACAAATATTTCTGATAAAACAGAAAGACTCAAGAAGGTACTTTGTTAAGGCCCAATCACATTTCCTTTTACACCACAATTCTGTTTGCAGAAGGCAAATGCCACTTTTCTTAGGGAGATCAAGGAGTGGTGGGCATGTGGCCATCTGGATAGTCACGAACATCCAATTGGCCACGACTGTCTGCTAATTGCAATAGGGCATTTGGACGTCATTTGCTCGGAAAGAGATGGGCAATCTCTTAACAACATTAGGTTTTCGGCAGGAAATACACTGCAAGCACAAAACATCAGTAGGCCGTTATAGAGAGGAGTTGTTTGCTGTTGTATTAAGGTCAAAATAGGGTACAGCGCAGAACTTTGAAAGGCGCAACATTTTAAATGACTAATATTTAAAAGAAATAGGCAAAAGGCTTTCTTTTTAAAGGACAAGAGGGAGAAAAAAATCTGTCTTTTCATGGGATTTTAGAATACTGAGAGTATGTATTATCATAATACATGCATATTACATGTTATGTAATATACGTATTACAATCAAGGCCTTAAGTGTCACATGCTGGAACTTGAAATGACAAAGTGCCTGATCATTTACAGGAGATTGTGTGAAGTGTACACACCCTAAAAAAATTAAACAGGCAGCAAAAATATGATTAAGTTGGTTTTCATTAAAAAGCTGTTATAAAACATCCTATTCTTTTGAGTCTTTCTGTAGTGTTTGTGGCACAACTAATGCTAAATCTGACATATCAGTCAGAGAAGGATCAGTTTTGGTTGAAAAGATTTCCCCTCAGTGTTTATTTTCGCAGTTTCCTTTTCAATGTGCTTCACGTTCAGATTGTGGTTTGTGTGTGCTTGTGTGTGTTACCTTTGCTGGTCCCATCAGGCCCGCGGAGCACCGTGCACTCCTCTATGCTGCCGAACGGCTCGAACATCTTCCTCACATCGGCGTCCGTCTGCTGTTTCCCCAGCATGCCCACAAACAGCTTCCTGTCTTCTAAGGAGAAGGAGGTTGCCAAGACGGGAGGGAGAAAGCAGGAGGCATGTGTGGGCAACGTGTGTGAGATTAAAGAGGAAGGGGGGAGACATTTTATGGGAGAGGTAAGACGGGCAGTGAAAGGAAAAAAGGTGTCATGTCTGTGTGCATGCATGAACAGCCATAATGGGACCAACAAAAGCAGGGGCTGGTTTCTTCAGCCTGCTGTACTAGCGAGCGCCACCAGAGTGCAGTAACATGGGCAAACAAGCAGCATCTGGCGGTGACTCAAATGTTTGTCATCCTCTGAGAAGCTGCGCCGTCTGTCCCTGAAGAATCAAACCAGTGATTCTGCAACCGCTACAAATCACTACATTTACATTCCCGCAGGCTACTGTGGAAATAAAAACACCACAGACCGAAGCATCCAGAAGCTTGAGATAGAATCGGCCACAGCGGCCGTGCTGTTGTCTTTTACATACTGTTGAGCTTAAATGTCAGGGACGCTGCTGATGAGAATGTGGTTTGATTAGACACTCCTGCCTGTGCAGCGTGTTGATAGGGAGCCTTTAAATGTCGGCAGATGAAAATCACCGAATTCTCCCTCTTTGCTCTCAGAAAATCTGTACCAGAGGACAAACAAGTGGGAAAGTGAACCGTGTTAACATGAGGAATTGGTCTTTTCTTATGTTTTCCTTTCAAATTCAGCACCTATTAGACACGGGGGTTTCTCATTTGCTAAACCAACACGCCTCTTCTTTTAATCATTCAGGGTTTTGCCATCTTTCAGCCTAATTTTGACTGAAGACAAAACCCCCTGTTATGTTGACTTAAAACGACTGTGTGTCTGCTAGTTCCATTGGCTTAATAAGGTCAATTAAAAAAACGAGATATCTGTTAAACTCATGTGTAACGTCTATGATTCTGTTTTTTTAATGATATTTTTAAATGCAAAGTGAATACAGTGCTTTGCTAATAATCTGAACCCTTTAAAGAAGTTCTTATAGCACAAAGATTACAAATAAAACCATGAAACTTTAAAATGTTGCTGTTTCGTATATATAAAGGCTCATTTTGAATTCAACAGCAGTGTGTGTTTTGGAGAGCAACAGGAGGAAAAATCATCTAAAGATTGATCTGGTTAAAGGTCCATAACCAGTTCTATAATATGCCTGGCTTTGAGGGCAAGCCAAAGGAAAGGCAGGGAATAGTTTATGAATCAGTGACATGAGTTCTTTATTGCCATCAGGCAATTTTGGGGGGTGGGGAGATATACAATAAAAAAGCCAAATGTATTTATTGTAGTTCTGAAGTTCGGATGGAATTTTGTTTTCACACTCTCAAGTTTAAATCATTCATTTACAAAATGTGGCCCGAAGGGGCATTTCTGTTTTTTGTGTAGTGGACTTTTGTGTAATTCAGGGAAGCAAAAGCATTTCCAAACTCGAAAGTAGAACTTAAACAGTTTCATAGCCGATTAAATCGCAGCCATATTGGGGATTATTTCCACCATGTCACTTCTGCATCATATAGTTTAACTGTGTGTCAAAGTGCAGGGTTACAAGACTCAAACATTAAACATGCTCATGGGCCATCACTTTCCCACAAAAGGCAACACTTCAGCCTCAGCCTCCCCGAGCAGGACAGGAAAGGCCAGACGAGTCTGAGATGTTCACCCAGCCTCCAATTTACCAAGAAACCAATCTGGTTCTGGTTCTAATGTCTTAACACCAGAAGCCCCAGTACAATCTCTGGTGTCCTTGCATGGTCATTATGTTTTGGCTGGATAGTGTTAAAAGAACAGGGGACGCTGCATGGATAACCAGTGCTGTCAGTGTCTGATAGCCTATATGCTACAGATGTAAGATCTTATGTGTTTTTCATGCTGAGTAAATCATTTCTTGAATATTCGTTGAGCACCAGGTTTCACCTGATACCACCAGAGTCTTAAAAACTACTTGTGCGCGTTTAAACGTGTTTCCAAGCCCAACTGATTTGTTATCTTGGATGTTTTCGTGGCTTTGTTTGAACAGTTGCTGCGTGTCTGGGAGGGGACAGGTGTCTCTTACCCCCTCTGCTCTCGCTGTCCGCCGGCTTCACCTGGATTGGGCGGTTCATCTGGAAAGAGGCCAGACAACACGGTCAGTTCAAACACAGCTCAGTGGCGGCCGTCAGCGCGGGGATTAACGAGGCAAGGCCAGAAACACTTACAAAATGGAAACGAGTGTCGACCCTTGCTGTTTCATAGGAAATGTACCCGCTACTGTGTTTTAAACGAGAGGAGATGCGTGTGATTGTGAACACCCCTTCATGTGAACCTACGATGGCAAATCTGTGCATTCATGGAGGGTGTAAATTTGGTTTGTGCTACCATCTCACTTAAACACATATCTGTCTTCTTTCCCTGTTTTAATGTTTGTTTATTTGTTTGTTTTTGGACCAGCAAACGGCGGCAGACACAGATATGTGCCACATTACATCTGCAGCGTCATACCGCCATACAGCCCCTCTTTCTCCCCCCTCCTCCTCCCCCCCAAAGCTCTCTTAGAATCGGCTCTAATCCTACCGTCTACCGTTCCCTCTCCCCCTATCACACAAAACCAGGAAAAGCACACACCCACGCAGGATTGGCGAAGTGATAAGATTAAGAACACTCGCCAGCTAATCTGGATTAAAGGAGCATGCAGCATCAGAATACAGAGATATTCTGAGCCTGACTGAGAGGCAGAGATGGATGTCTACAGGGGTGGAAAGGCCGGAATCATAACTGAAAAAACAGAGAATGATAAAGGAAACTGAGACCACACAGCATTGAGAAGAATTAACCTTTTCATAATTCATTAAGAGCCGAGCGGCTGAAATGTCTTTTTTTTCCCCCCTCTTACAACTCCAGCGTCCTCAGTGCCATCTAACCGAAGCTTTATGTGGAGCCGGGCACACATCGGCGGCTTCGCAGCTTGTCCTTCAAATGTATAGAGCATGAAAATGGTGAAAAGAGATGTTGAATGAAATGAAGACAAAGAATGAACAAGAGCGGGCCGAAAGGGGAGAAGGGTGGGATTGAGAGGGGATTGAAGGGAATGGAAAGGAGCATATGGAGGGAAGGAAGGAGGGGAGGTGGGGGAAGTGCATGCAAAACAGGAGAAGGAGGGGAGGGGTGAGGAGTTGAGGTGAGAGCAACAGAGTGGCACTCTGTTAACTGTGGCTTAATGAAGGTCTTAATTATGGAGCTGGTGACATTTCAGCCAGTCACTGATCCCGTGTCACTGATTGATCCGCTGTGATCGGTCACCGGGAGATGCGATCGATCAGCGCCGCGGTCCCCGACCCGCATGCACAAACGCTCCCCGCCGCCCCGGCCCTGAACCAGCCGGCTGAAACACCAGCAGCAGCAGCTGCCGCCCAGGGGCCTGCGTCCCTTCATCAAGAGCATCCAATTGATTGCGCCAATTAATGGGATGATGGAGGGGCAACGTGTCAGAACCGTCTTCCAATCAGTCAAGCAAATGGAGGTCTGCTCCTGCAGACAGTGAATAGTAATTCCACTTTGGATTACGGGGAAAGTTTTCTCCCCACATGCGGCGGAGAAGAAGCCTGGGCCCAGCACTGGGCCAAAATGCCGAAATCTACGTGGTCACGGTAAAGCTCTCGATAAATATCACCTCTGTTGGTACAAGAGCGCCCATCCGATGTCTCTTGTCCAGTGTTCACCACTGCACCACTCACTTCTTATTCTGTTTGCACGCCCACAGCAAAGAGCGCTCAGCCTCATTTAATCTGACATTTTTACACATTTTCTTGCTGTGAATCACAAGTTACATTATAATTTGTATGCTTTTTTAACACCTATTCTAATTTTGATGAAGTCCTTTTAAGCAAGTTTCCCATTTTACTTTGGTCACTTGCTGGTTCTTCTTGGAGCTTTGTTTTGGCCATTCCATTGAAAGAAAACCTCCTTCATAACAAAGGAATAAATCATTTTAAGAGTTAAAAACTGGCTTTCAGCAAATAAATCTTTTGTTTTCCCGAGTAAAAGCGGCTCTTTCCTTTAAACCCCAAAATTGCTTTTGGTCATGAAAAAAGTCATGAACCCTTTAAATGACTTAATTTCCTAAATCTCAAGATTATTAGAAACATGGATAAAAATTCAAACTCAAAACCGAAAACCAGACTCCAGACAGATAAGATATTTTTGCACTAAAGCCATGAAAAAAACACATGACGTTAGTTTATGCGACATCTTTGATTGATGTGGAAGGAAAAAAACAAACATCCCGTGGCCCATATTTCACTGCGGGGGGGAGCGCGGTGAAGGCGGTGGTGGTGCTGGTGATAAGGAGAGGCGCAGCAGATGGCCCAGGAGATTGGAATTAGAATATACAAGAGGGAAAACAGTGAGAAGTGGAGGCCATAAAGGCTGCGCCACTTCAGATCGGCACGGCAACCGGTCCCTCCGCTCTGATCAGGGCTGTGCTCACATGGCCATCGTCATGACAACCCCAGTGATGAGAACCTCACATCAGGTAAACAAGGTTACCCCGGGCAACGTGCGGAAGGGACGCATGAAAAAACATCAAATGAGAAGGACAAAGGGTGCTTCTAGGTCAAGAGATGTAGGGATTAGATGTTTGAGGGAGGAAGGGAGAGGCGAGCCGGGGGAGGGGGAGAACGAAAGACACTGAATATTTAAAAAATAAAAGAGAGAGCGATAATGGAAGGAGCGCTCATGCCTGTTGAATGTCGGCGCTGCCTCGTGAGGAGCAGATGCAAAATCAGGGAGGAAAATATCTCCCTCGAAGCCTCAACCACTAACACACACTTTACAGTAATTTGCTCTCCCCCTCCTCCTCCTCCTCCTCCTCTTCCTCATCCTCATCCTGTTGCTCCCCTCCCTTTTAGCTTGTTTACAAAAACAGTCCCATACTGTGCACAGATAATACACAGGCAAAAACCTGCCTGATCAACAGCCCATTGTGCCACTGTGCGTTTGCTATTACTTTTTCTTTTTTTTTTTTTCCCCCACCCCCCTGCACTCTGTCTCTGACAACAGCGAGCAGACATTATATACAATCATCCTCCGACTAAACACACGCCGTCTGCTCCTGAGCACATATCTACAGAGACTTTTCTTCCTCTGATGCCGCTGGGGATTTGACGAGGATTACGAGATATTAAATCCATAGATTATCCAATCAAATCACTGGTCAGCCCCTCCATCATAATGCATGACCCCCACTCTTCCCTGCCCGTCAACAGTCAGACGCGGAGGTGTGCCACTCACTACCCTCTGAATGCGTTTTCATTTTTCATTTTCCTACACAAATGCGATGTGGGCCGGCTGATGGAGTGAGGGGGGACAATTTTTCACGCGTCTCTGTTGTGACCAGAAAATCAGGTGATTATCCCTGTGACCCTCCCCCCCGGGCAGCCGCCGATGGTAATTCTGTCAAATCAGCCGCGGCCGTGTGAGAGTGACACATTTCCGCCGCCTGTTTTTCAATCCGTTCTGTGTCTCTGCCCTAAAAAAGCAGCCGCTCTGAATGGTAAACATATCACCATCAACCCTGCTCTTTCAAGAACATTTACAGCGGGGAGGCAGAGCTGGAGGGGCAGCGGGTGGGGGAGGAAGAGGAGGAGGAGGAGGAGTAGGGAGGGGTGGCTGGGTGGGGCGTGGAGGTGGAGGGTGGGTGGGGGGACACAAAGACAATTTTCCATCTTCACCTCCCCTCCGCTCCATCACACAGCGCTGGTCATTGCATCCTGCTGGTTGCCTAGCAACCTGGCATCCCTCGTCCCAGCCGTCTCCAGGCAACGAGACCTGCGACCGTAATCAACCTGCCAGCCCCCCAACCCACCCCATCCCCCCAACACCCCCCCCCCCCCCCCCCCCAGCCCCCCACCCCCCCCCCCCAACCCCCCAAAGAAAAATTAAAAAAAAAAAACACAGACATTTTCAAGAAGAAAAAAAAAGACGAAAAGACGAAAGAGATACACCTGATTGGGAAATCACACATAGAGACGGAACAAAGCAGGAGATACACAACTGCAGTCTGGTAAATGTTTCCACACGTGGATGCACACGCAGATGCGCACACACATGAGCGGGCAAGCACTCCGAAGTGGAGAGAAACTCAAGCTTCTCCTGCCAGTCGCCGCGAAATCAATCCAACACAAAGAGACAGACAGCACAACAGCGGTACAGTTCAATAATATTTAATCAATGTCCAAATATTCCGAGCCGGAGCTGCCTCCCCCCCTGTTGTCTCCCATCTAACGGGGGGTTCAATCGCCTGTCCGGTTTTTTCCAACGAGGCTGACAGCTCCTGGAGCTGAGGCGCCGTTTTGTCAGACAGCCAACAGAAAAATCCCTCGAAGTGAAGAAAAGCGAATATCAAAGAGCAAATTTCTAACAACACTCCAGTTGACTCTCAATTGTCTTGTCTCTTGTGAATGTTAAATATTCATGTCAAGTGTTGTTTGACTCGATTCGGCGCAGCGGAGGGGGGGGGGCCAGGGTGGGGTGGGGGACTGACTCGTGTACGTATTTCTGTGCCCTACTTTTGTTTTAGTTTGTGCACAATTTTTACACACTTCAACTCTGCCCCTCTCCATGCGAGGACGTGGTCATTCTATATCTAGTCCTGCAAACTTCAAAGTGCCTCAGGAGCAGCCTCTCCAGTTGCCTTTGCACACTCCCAAGCCCCCCCCCACGACCCCCACCCCCAAAAGACACTAATTCTCAGCAACAGATGTCTGTATTTAAGCTGATAAACACTCTGCCTCAATGCACCTCCGGCCCCCTCCACCCCCTCGCCGCCACCAGCTTTCCATTATGTCAAACTTGCATTCATTTCCCCCCTTTCTCCTCCTCCTCGCCGCTGCCCCCACCCCTCATTAATCCAATTCCCGTCTAATTCACACCCTTTTACCACCTCTGTGGATGCAATGAATGATGAATCCAATCTGCATTCATCATTACAGTCGCCTCGGAGTGACGTACAGAGGACGAGCCCTCTTTTTTTTTTTTTGTTGTCAGTCAGCGCCCGCCTGTCCTGCGCCGTCCCCGCGGCGCGTTGATATGCATGCATATGGAAATGAATCGACGCATGAATGCACACTTAACTCCGCTCAGATTCATCAAGTGAACGCACTCGCTAATTGGTACCATCAGCATTCACGTCTCACTGGTGTGAAGATGTAGGTTACGTAGGGAAGGCAGGGCTCCGTCTTCCTTTGTCAGATGGTCGTGGCGGGTCACACGCTCACACGCCAGGGCCTGAATGGTGGTTTTTGACTTGTAATACTTAAAAACATGAGCTCTATCAGCTTAGATAACACTAAAAAAATAAATAAATCAACACAGCGGTTGAATGAGTTGGCGTTATTTGTTTGCGTCCAACTGTAATGGCTGGATGTTTGTCCAGACATTAAGCCCCCGGATCACAGCATCCTCATTATAACTTCCTATCTCTTATCCTGAGTAAAAGCCTGAGCTATATATAGTTTATGCATTTTTTCTGACTATTGATAACCTCCCCTACACGCACACACACACACACACACACCCCGTGTCTGCTCTGCCTTCCCCATGTCTGAGTAAATGTCAGGCTTAGTCAGACGTTCCACTCAAAGAGGCCTCCTTCCTCTGGTTTGGGCAGCTCAAACACCGAAGCACAGATTTCCCCCTCAAACACACACACACACACACACACACACACACACACACACACACACACTGCAGAGTGTGAATGAAGGATCCCCGAGCAGAGCTCATAATAAAAAACCCGGAGCTCACACCCCGTGTGTTCGGATGTGTACTCTGCTCTAAAACACGTGCGCACAAAAGCAAACAGTTACGCACACCCACGCAGCAAAGCACACACCCTTCATTAAGACGTGTCAGTGGTGAACACCTGCCCTGCCTGCTCCCCCCTGAACATGAACACATACAACACACACACACACACACACACACACACACACACACACACACACACACACACACACACACACACACACACACACACTATTAAATTTAGATAATAGGTTTCAAACAAAAGAGCGAGGCGGTGTTGTCTGACTTAAACAAAAAGTAACATGTTCTTGCGTGGGCTTTAGAGAAGCCGGGCCCCCGTTCACCAGCATATCAAATCTGAAAACAATATTTTTTAAAAAGCTGAAAATAAGAGCCGCAAATCCCAGACGCTAATAAGCTGACAGCTTCCCGTCTCCAGAGGGTGGAGATAGAAGTTATGCCGACAGAAACTGTAAAGCAGTGAAAAAGAAGTGGCCATCCTGCCGGCAATCAATGAGGAAGGACATGCGGTGGACATCCGTAAGTTGCCCACAACCTAGATCTCTGAGATCTGAGATGTCATATCAAATATTGCCGGGCAACGACGTGAGTTCATGTCTGCCGGCTTAGACTTGAAACACCTGGTGAGTCACATCTTTATCTTTTTGAGGTCAGACACATTTTATTCATTCCCACCGAACACTCATACATTTTTTTCTTCAACACTTCAGTGTGCGTGTATTAACGTTTTTGCATATTATCGTCCTTGTTTCAGGTTCCGGTACCCATTTCTTACTTGCATCTTGTAAATATGGCACTAAAACCCATGCTGAAGCAAAGCCATCGTTTCCTCCCCAGTTTTGAGCCTTTTTGCAGAGCTAAGTCAGCCTGCTCCTATTAGAAGGTTCAATTTTAAAGAACAGAGAGCAGAGGTTTGGTGATCTTTTCCTCTACCTCTCGAGCAGGAAGTAAACATCACAAAATGTCAGACACTTTCTTTTAGTTATGTCTGCTTTTTAAATAAAAGGTTCCCAGAGCCATCTGAAAATGTTTTCATCTGACCCACATTTAAAAGAAAATTGCTATGTTCCGTATTCTGTCACAAACTCTTAAGCAAACTGAGAAAAAAATCCAAATATGGAGATTTATTTTCCCTTTTTCTCCTTCAGTGTTTTAAAAATCTGTCCGGCTAATTCTTTGATCGCATTAACTGTGCAAATTCACCAGTTCTGGGTTGCGGCTTCTCTTCGGATTCTGCTTTGTGTACGGGCTCTAATTTAAAGTGGCGAGATGCAAATGTCACCATCTCGGTGCGTTTCCCTACAGCTGACCAGGCCAGACAGATAGCCTGAGACTAAAACCAGGAAGAGGCCACAACAGAGAGAACAAGACGTCCACGTAGTCCAGATTGAATGCAGCTTTGGAAGAAAACTCCACCTCCACAATCAGAGGAAATCTGCTGTATTGCCCGTGCCTTTTCCCCTCCCCTCTCCCTTTTGTCAACTCTGCCGCTCTCACTTTCTTTGCTGGCTTTTAGCTGCTTTTGACGCCGCCTCTCCTCCCAGAGACACGCACGCTCACCTGAAATTAAACACAAGCCCAGGTGCCACCCTGATACCACCATCTGCTCGTCCCCTGCCTTAATTCTTTCCCTTTCTTTCTTCCCCTCGTCTTTCTTCTTTTCCATTGTGAGCGGTGACAAAAGAGCGGTGTGAGTGACTCTTTCGGGAAAAAAAAAAGCAGCTCTGACTGTTAAATGACGTCTTTCAGCCAGCCCTCGCTACATTCAGGTGTGCTTTCATTTAGGCCCCGGCCTCTCACTCTTATAATTGCTATCATGTTATTCCTTTTGTATCGCCCTGACCACGAGATGCCAAAGTTAATTATTCTTTGGCAGCGCAGGTGCAATTACATGACAATTACACCACAGCTGGTGGCAGGGGTGGAAGCAGATCTTGTCCTCGTGGGCGTGCACGAAGCTAATAAGATGGTTTTCGTCCTTTTTTTTTTTTTTTTTTCGCCCCTTCCTTTGGCAAGGCAGGGGGGGAGGGAAGGATTGGCGAGACACAGGAGGGTTTAGCTTGTTCCACATGGCTTAGAGGTAAGAGGTTGTGAGGAGGACAGCCGCTATAGAGTAGAAACACGGATGGACGGGGGGGGGGGGTTGTATGGGCACTGGGCCCTGCTGATCCCCTATGAGGGGTCAGAAAGGTTACACTACTGTCACACTAACAATGGGATTTCTTTTGTCACCATCCTAATAACGGCCCACTCATCTCCCAGTCGCCTCTTTCCTGCCAAAACTACGGTCACAAACTTCATTTCTAATATAAGACAATACGTGTCTGTGAATCCAACCTCTATGAAAATCTCTGGTCTGTTTTTATGGATAATTCCATTTTTATTTTTAAAACATCTTATTTCGACCTGAGATTTTAACACGCAACTCAAAAGTGTATAACACAGGGCAAAGAAGAACAGTAATTCTTTAAATGTAATCATCATTGTTTTTACATCTATCAACGACTATAGAAATACACTTTTGTTTTTGTAACTGTTCACAGCTTCTAGAATGTGTTTTCAGAAAATATTGTGCCAATCTTTTTGGCTTTAGGATGTAAAGGGACAGATCGATCCTCTCCATACTGCCTCTTGTCTGCCCTCACAGCATTCAGAGCTTCATTAGCAGAAAATGAAAGATCTGTAAAGTAAATAACAATCATTTCTAGTTTAGAAATATAGATTTGAGTTCAGCTCATTGAAATTTGGCTTCTAAGCCCCCTGTTGGGTTTTGAAATCCAACAAATGAATGTTTTTGTCAAACAAGAACTGTTGTGTCAATAAAATATTAAAAAAAGAAAATGGAAAAAAAATCTGTCGCATATTTTTCACATTTGAGAGAATTTTAAGATGATATCTTTCTGTTCATCAACCATTAAACTAGTAGAATTTAGCAGGAAAAAATGGATTGTTTGCAGCTCCATGAATGCGTGATTCATCCGTGTAGGTTTTAAGCTCTTTTCCTTTTAAGTTTTAGCTGTTCCAAGGACAAATCATGGCTGTTTGTCAGCATCATCACTAATTTTGTGATACTGTTTCAGGCTGGTTTGCTATTTTCAAACTAAGCAATTAACTGATACTGAAAATAATCTTTTAGTTGCAGCTCCACATTTTACACCCTCGTCTCCTCTCCCCCCCCCCCTCTAAAACTACACTCACGAGCTGACATTCAGGAGAGGGAGGGTGGGGGGGAAAAAAAGAAGTGAATGATGTAGATTTGAACAAAAATAACCAGAAAAGGAAACAGGGGTAACGCCTTGTTAGCAAAAGAGGAAGCAGCAGCAAGTCTGGGAGCACACTCTGTCTCAGTAATTCCTTGCCTTGTCGCCTTGTCTCCCTTATAGACGGTTATTATAGAGACGCGGCTGTCATGTCATATTTAGCTCTGAAAATGTCATTTGGCAGCACACCTGCTGCCTGGCTATGCTAATAAAGCTAGGTTTAACTTTGATTAGAATTCGGAGAGAGAGGTGGTGGTGGTGGTGGGGGGATGGGGGGGGGGGGGGGGTTAGGAGACGCAGAAAGAAAAACCATCGTCGAGAATATGAGCTGGCAACACCACTCCAGCTCTGAGCCTCATGGCCGTCCCTCTCGACCCGTGACATGTAAGCAAGATGACTCATGCCTCAACTGGATGGATATGTCTGGATGCATCACATATGAAACATAAGGGGGGAGGGGAGGGGGAGTGGGGGCAGTCTACGACCTTTATTAGAGAATATCAGCTAAAGGGGGGAAACTTGCTTCGAGGTCAAAGTGTCCGGCTGTGTTTGCGTTCGGAAGGCCCACCGCTCCACTCCTTCTGATCTTTTTTTTTTGGAACTCACGAGGACTCAGAGAGGCAGGCGGCACACTTACCCCCGGTAGGGTCTTCTGCTCGTGCAGTGCATTCTGGGCTTTGAGGGCCGACTCCCGCGCGCAGTACGTGAGGAAGGCGCATCCTGGAGAAAGACGGGAGGCAAAAAAATAAAACAAATATGCAAATGGGAGAGCGTATGGTATGTTGCCTGCTGCATAACGCCCGTTTCAGCAGCGGCACTGAAACCAGGTCAGAGTGTGTTTACATTTTCTGGAGCCTGAAGAAATGATGAAATGGTTCTCCCGGGCACCACCTGAGATCTATGAGATTATTAAATCATAATATCTGGCAACGCACGCGGTCGGAATGAGTATTTAATGCCACACTGTTCAAGCAAAATGTATGCAGTCGCACATAATAGAGAGAGGCCTTCATTAACCTTTAAGGCTCCCTAAAATCATGAATATGTAAATATATGCAGAATAGGTGTTATAGGTGTTAGAGGACTGATACCAGGTGGCCCTACGTCTCCCAGATGACTGATGGTTTTTGTGGATTTTTAAAAGCCTTTTGTTTTCCTTGCACAGATTTGCATTAGAAACGACAGTAAGGATCATTGTTTAGCTTAGATTGCTTCCCTCGCTTCGTCCCATCTGTCAATTTTTTTTTCTTCTTAGTTTTCTTCCAAAATATGAGAAGCCTGCACAGCATGAGATGAAAAGGAGCAGAAGAGGGAGGAAGAAATGCTCGTAAATTGACTGATACCACCATATGAAAGCGGTCATTGACAGACTAAATGCTATTTTTCACGATTGATCTGGACAAAACTGCTTTAATGTTAATAATGAGCGCTCATTCGCTGACATTTAATCTGCTGGTTCCCAATTTTCACTTTCAAACTTTGACCTTTGTGTTTTTTATTTGGATTCAAATCTGTTGCCCATGGGGAACATTCAAACAATTCTTGGTCCAAAGTAGCTCCTTGTGGTGAACATTTATTTTAAAAAAAACGTAAAGACTCAGAGCCTCGCGTCTTTAAACCAACAGGAATTATGACTGTGTGTATGAAACATTTTCCTGTAATATTCTGCAGGGAGGAAGCAGAGCAAATAGACTCGAATAAAAGTGTATTTGTCTGGAAAGCAAAGAGAATTTCTCTGCTCTTTGCAAATTGCTTTATCAAATGATGGCCGCGTGTCTGACAGGTTTTCTATACATGAGGAGCTGGAGCCGCCTCCTTCAGCCTTCAGTCGAGACTCCAAAAAGAAACTCCTTGATGGATTGGGCTCACAGCACTGTGGCATGAAAAATGAAAATGGTACTTGGTAACATATGGTCTTATCTTCCAGGACTGAGAAGCGCTACTGGGGTTCAGTGTGAATTAGTTTGATTTGCTCTTTGGGTGGAAAAGGGACAAACCTGAAAACCTGAAATAGATAAATATATAAAACCTCAAACACACTCTCTGTTAAACTAACTTCCATGGCATGGTTTCTTCATTTTAAACTGGTGTTCTCCTCATTTTGGTTGGATTGGCCGGCACAGCCATCCCTTGAAATGTCGAAATGCCTTGGTAAAAGAAAAAAGCCACGATTGGATTTATAGGTTTATCTTCCAATGTATTTTAATCATGTTTCCATGACCTGAAATTACATTTTCAAAGAGATTATTCCGTTTAATAATGTAAATCTACAGCTGGTTTAAAGATATCAACTCTGAACTGACAGCAGTTCTTCCACTTCCTCTCTGGATCAATGACTCTTTGGGCGTTTGGCCTCACGTGGGCCTTTAAAATGCTCCAAAGGGACAACAGCTCAATGAGGAGTCATTTAACCTAAATCATATTTACTACAAATTCAATAACGCCTGGACAATATACAAGAGAAACTCTGGTGATATCGTGTTTTTCTTGGACAATCTGAACCATATTCCCCTCCTTAGCTGCCTCAAAAACCACTGGGCTTACCTTTGTGCATCCCGGTGTATTTGTCCTTAATCACCGTCAGCTCGTAGATCTTTCCAAACTGCTCAAAGATGGGCTTCAGGTCCTTTTCCTCCAGGTTTCGGGGTATTTGCCCGATGAAGAGCTTGATTGCGTCAGGCTCCTTCATTGAGAAGTCTGGAGAGGAAACGGTAACACACACACACACACAGAGACAGACACACATAGACAGAGTGGAGGCGGTCAGGAGGAGCAGGCAGGAGCCTGCAGGCTTAGATTCACACTGCACAGGAGGTGCAAACAGGAGGCCGGGGATGGACGTGCAGATGGGAGCGTTGAGTTGGAATGGGCGGCTGAAATGGTGCTTTGTGTACGTCCAGACAAAAAATACCACTCCTAACACGGTGGCAGATTTACAGGTCGTGGCACAGATTTTACAGGAAAGCTCGAAAACACTTTGAGGGGCCTCTTTAGAGTAACGCACTGCTCACAAAGTGAAGCAAGACCACTGAGAACAGGCTATGTGTAAAAAAAAAGCCACAGACACACACACACACACAAACACAAAAACTTGCATGAATAGTCAAAATAAAAATCCTTATTGCATTGGAACTGGATGTACTGGATTTAAATGACTGGTTTTAGCCACATTTCACCGTTCCACTTGCATACAAGTCAAAGAACAAAACGTTAACTTGCATCCATCCATCAACAGAAATGACAACTGTCATATTTGTGTGGCGTCACACAGATATTGTGGACCAACAACTGTGATCCACATCCACTGAGCGGGCACACACGATCTCCATCTCCAATTTGGATCATACATGCCCTTACGTTGTTTGTTTATTTGTTTATTTATTTATTTTGTTTTAGTTTATTCCAGTGGCTGAAACCCCTAAGCCTCCCCGGCCGTGGAGCGAAGCCTCGGCCGCCTGTGAGAGCCTGAGTCCGGGCAGAAGCAGCTGGAGACCCTCGCTCCCTTTGTCAGGGCTTCGGGGACAACAACAATGACCCGGACGCGATCTCACACACATTTTGGCTCAACAACAACAACAACAAAACAAAATCAACAAAACAAAAAAAAAACGCCCAACAACAAAGAGTTATGGGAGGAAGAGAGAGAGAGGGAGATACCTGTGGTGCTTGGTCGTGGCAAGAAGAAATGGGAGCGATCGGTGGATGCCTGTCTTCTTCCTTCCCCCGCTGTCAGTCAGTTATTCAAACCTCAGTTACTCAGTTCATTTGTCTCTGAATCCTGTAACAAGTTAGGCCTGCACGCCCCCTGAAACGGCACAAGCAACATCCAGCCACGGTCCTTTATTCGGCATGAGCGTGCTTTTTCTAGATCAGATCTGCTCGTCGATATTTTTTTGTTTTTTGTTTTTTTTAATATCCCCCCTAATACTCTTCCCTGACAGATGCTCCGTCTTTTTTTTTTCCTTCCTAGTTGAATCTGTCTTTTTTTTGTTTTTTTAAAAAAAAAACAACAAAAAAAAAAACCCTAAAAACAAAATGAACTAATCTCTTACTGGCTCGGCTAAAACAGAGAGTCTGGTGGCTTGCTGAACGGTTAGACTTCCTCCGGCGGACCGTGGGGAACTGGCAGTCTGGCCGGCGGTCCTCTCCTCTCCGTGTGTGTCTGTACTCCTTTGACGTCGTAAGCCGGTGTCTCCCTCCCTGTCCATCTCAGCTCCATCCCTCCCCTGGGCTGTTTGAGCCGTGATGTCTGCTGCCAGGGACCGTTGCTAAACTACCAGCCCCGAGCCTACAGGAGGAAACGAGAGAGGGAGAAGGAAAATAAGACACCCACCCCCCCCCCAACCCCTAAAATGTTTTGGTTTCAACAGATTTGTTTGATATCTTTTTACATTATATCACGACTTGGTTTTTTAGTTTGCTTTGTTGCTTTGTAAGCTCCCCTTTTGGATATTTATTTATTGCTTCTGAAGCTTTATAGGCCCCAAATCTCCAAAACGGGCGTTCTTGTGTGGACGACCCATTTGATACGATCTTATTTTCCCTGAAGCTGGAAACAAAACCAGCACCGTCCAGCTGTGAGGAGCAGGATTTGACCGCCCAAATTATTAGCTGTGGTGTCTACATTTAGAAAAATAACCCTCCCCCAACTGTTACTTTGAATAAACGAGCTGAGAAATGTGAATGTTACGTCTTTGAAATGGCAGAACAACCTACAGAGCGGGGTATTTATCATACATCTGGATTTAATATTCCTACATTTTATACCTCACTAGCTTAGAGACAATGAAAAAGCTAGTTTACATCAGCTCATGTTGTTTGGTTTGGTGGGACTGAAACTGAAATAACATGCAAATACACTTTTACCATGCAGGAACGAATCCTATAATTAGATAGAATGTTTTCAAATTAAATGTTTTTAGCTTAATTGAGAAATGAATTAAACATTTGACTTGACACCAATTGCTTGAGCTATATTCATGGAGTGAATAGCTCTGCAGCGGCAGAAGGAAAATAACTGCTAGGAAGAGCTAAAAAAAAATTTTTTCAGCGAATTGATGCATGAAAATTCTTTTTTTTTAACTGTCTGTATCTATAAGCATTCTTTAGCAACATCCTGTTGTGGTCTTTGCTCTTTCCAGGCCTGACAACAACATGTGTTTTTGTCATTCACAGCTTACCACCAGCCCTTAACAAATGATCATTTAAATGTATAATGTGTGGCAGGTATCAATGCAGAATCATGGGTAATTCATTTTTAATCCATTCATCCTGAGCAGACAGAGATTATCCCGGCAAACATCAGTCAAGAGGTTCATTGAGAGCAAATCATCAATCTGTATCCACAGTTCTGCTCTTGCAGACATAGCTACCCCTCAACTTAAACAGTCCTGGAGTAGGGAGATAGTAACGGGGGGGGTAATTGATTGTTGTAGGCGGGCCCAGACGATCATATGACCCTTGTAGAGGACAAACTCTGTATGTGTATGCAGACTATCAAAATTCAATCCAGATGATATCCGTCGTGACCTGACAGTTTGACAGAAAGTAAAACATCTCATTTTGGAGGAGTAAAATCCATCTTGTAATCTCAACCGACAATCAGACTTTAAAATGACAGGCTGTCTGTCTGAGTCAGTCGATCAAGAAACCTGAACAGCGAACCTAAGAAGCTACAGAAACTTATTGGGGTTAAGGACTTCTTTACTGAGAGAACCTGGAAAATAATCCAGCTATACCTGTTTGGGTTTGTCCAACCCAAAGTCATTTGGGATAACAGCAGAAGAATCTGATAATAGCGGAAAAAACATTAACCAGGACAGGATTGGAAGACAGAAGAAGGCAGGATTCACTGACTTTGATGCTCATTTAAAGATACTTTTTAAATCTGTCTGTGTGAAAAATATCTCACACCAGAGAGGAACCTCACATTTCCCAGAAACACTGAAATCAAAATGTACTGTACTGTTGGGTCAGGAGGCTGCAATGGTGGAAGTGAAAGAAAAAAGGCATCTTTTTTTGTGTGGACAGATAACAAAGAAGCACTGTTGCTTAATGTCACGAGAGAAAATAAGGAATGAAAGGCAAGAATGCATCACAAAGAAAGAAGCTGGCATACAGTAAACAGGCAGTGAAGCCCAAAACCTCTGCTGACTGACTTTACATTAAGAAGATGCTTTAAACCCTTTCACTTTGGAAAAACCTCTTAAAAATCCCTGCTAACACAGAGGAGAAAGTTTGTTTAGTACATGGTTGGATCTGGAATTTTGATGCTTAAATTCAATCATGAATTAATGACAGAAAATAGAGAATGTTAAAGAAAACAACGTGTCCAATTGCACCTTCTGGCCCTGAGGCCCACAGACGCACAGAGTGGGTGGCTTTATATTTAAACTTAATTTGCAATCAACAAAGAAGATGTACGAATGACATCAGCACACAAAACAGAGGTGGAAGAGGCATGAGAGGGAAACTACTCAACCTAGCTTGTAACGTGCACCCAGAACCTCAGTGGGAAGATTAGCGTTGATGTCCACCTGATCGCCACCGTTGTGCGTTTGATTGACTGTGTTATCGTTTAACCTTTGAATCCAAAGAATTTCCTTATTTTTCCAAATATCTGCATTTTCATTTTTATCAGCATTCCTCAATTCAATTTGAACTTCACCAGATTTTGAATGTCATTAACGACACCGATCGTCCACTTCATAATATCATGTTAAGCCAACGGAGTGTGAGATACAGGAGGTCCTTCCTGCCACCAGATGAAAGAGAACAGTTTATAATGAAAGCTTAGAATGATTGCTTTTATTTTTTAAAAATGGATTAAAATAGATTCCAGTTAGTCTGGCCATTGATAAATCCTGACAAACAATCCCAGGCACAAAAATCCTGCAGAAACACACAATCACAACAACAACATATATTAACACGCCATAAGATTAAAGCGCGCGTTAAATGAAATGCTTGAGGAATTGTTCTCTTTCGTAATAAAAAAGGGAGAAACGGAGAGGTGAAAGAAAAGGCAGCAGGTGTTTTCCTCTGAAGGATTTCGTTTTTTCGTGGGTGTGACAAAACTCAGACAGTCCCTGACATCAAGAGCTTCAAATCCGCCTTTTGTTCTCGCCGTGGAGCTGGCCACGGTCCTGAAAACCATCTCCTCGTCTCACCATCAGGGGAACATTAAAGCCTTCCTGATCTGGGACGGGGACGGGGGGATGGGGGGGCGAAAAAAAAAACACATTATTAACAGAAGTGTGCTCGTTAAGACGTTCTTGTACAACGCGCACACACGTACACACGCCCTCTCCGAAATTTGGGCAGCATGTAAACAATAAGACCACATGACAGCGGGCTGCACACACCGGGCATGCGCACTCGGGAGGCGCTTCAAAGGAGTCACGATCTGGACCCGTTCGGCTCGCACAGAAACATTACAGTGATTATTTAAAGCGAGCCTTTTGGGGCAAAAAAAAAAAAAAAGAAAAAGAAATCTCTCTGCTCGCTCGCCATTAATTCCTTTATTTTTCGACGCTGGAGTATCTCTCCGGCTTGTCTCCAGTGTTAAGACTACCATCTGCCACCAGTCTCTAAATCCTCTCTGCCTCCCGCCCCTCAAAGGCTCCATAAGCCTGTGGTGGAGATGTGGCAAAGACTGCCATCTTTCTCACATGTTTTCAGGTGGAAATTGGTCCCCTAAAAAGGATCCGGGGATGGGATTTGTGTCCTTTTTCACATTTGACGAACACCTTAGAACCAACAACGACATCTGGTGACAGGCTGCACACCCATATGTAGGCAGGGGGGGAGGGGAGGGGAGGGGAGAGGAGGGGGGGTGGGGGTCGTCAATATCAAATAATGTCAAATATTTCACTTTAAAACGGGCGTATCTGTGTTTCAGAACTCTAATCGTGATGCGAGGCTGAAACGATTCATGACTCATGGTGATGAAATGTGTCAAACGTGTCGTGATCCACAGCTCCACAGCTCTTCCATGGCCACGTTTTGTTTTAGGGGGAAAAGCTGGATATTAAAAGCTCTCAGATGTGTGTTTATACGTCGATCTACGTGAAAGTGTTTGAGCACGTCTTCCAGAATATAGACAGAAATCAAGCTTTATCAGTAACTGTACACTGAAGGCCTCACAACACCTGAATCTGATCTTACTGAGATCCTGATCTTGAGATTTGAAGATTTCCATCAAATACTTCACATTAGAAATCTGGATATTTCTCAGATAAGGAGGGATGCTTGGCCTAAACAGTCAGCCTCTGACCCACATGACCGCTGCCAGGCTGTTTGTAGGCCCCATACAGGTCCAGATATGTCTGCAATCTGAAGTTTATCCAAATGGGAAACAGCTTCTCTCTTCGGACAAGGTGCCAAGTTTAAATAAAATTTACAAAAAAGATCAAATGTCAATTGAATTATTTCTCACACTGGCTCCAGGGAGGGCTGTAGAAGCACACATGAAGCACAAATAAGAGCTAATAAGCCCCGTAGTGTAAACTAATCACATCAGGTGAGGGTGACTGGGTGATGCATCAGTACTTTTATGGGTCATGTCATCGTGGGTCCTGCATTATTTAGCCACCGTGTTTCTTTTACATTAAATGGAACACTTTTCTTTCAAGAAAATGCATGCATTTTTTATAATCTGACATCACCTGTGTGTCTAAATGTCTGGTCTGAAGGCACTGATTGCATTCCAGGCCTGAAACCTGACTGTTGACCTGGAGCTTTCCTGTCCAACCTTCCGGCTCTCCTTCGTTTCCGCCAAAGCAAGACCCGCGATTCCAGCTCTTTCCTATCTTTATTATCTCCCTGCCGCCTGCATCCATTGTGGGGATGTCCTCTGGTTAAACTCCTGCTCGGCTGCTCCGGCCCGGGAAGGCTTCCATCAAACCCCTCACTTCAGAGTGGCCCTGAGTCCCTGGGGAGGGGGCGGGAGAAGAAGTAGAAACGTTACAATTCGAACAAAGCAGGTTTGAGGAACGTGTCTGACGCGCCGGAAGCTTCTGAAGGAGCAAATTCAAATCAAACAAGAAGCCACGCACATCATCAGCCTCTCAGGTAATGAGAAGATGAAACCCCGAACATGACGGGAGGCTGGCACCGTTAGCTGATCTTTGATGATAAAGGAGCTGATTCTGTACGAGCGGACGGAGTTCCGGGCCTCACCTGATCCCCCCGCACAGGGGGGAACAGGCCAAACACACGTCTGCTCACATTACGCTCCGCTTTGTTTCTACCAAAAGGCCCCCGACAGCATCCTTTATCTCCAAGCCTCTCATCTAGCAGGTACTTTTCTTCATCGTTTTCAATCCCTCAAACAAAACTTGCTTTTCTCTCTCTCACAAATAGTGATTGCTAAAAAAAAATTTTTTATTTCTTTTCATGGGTCCTCCACTAGTTTCTAAAATGCAAGTAAATTAACACGAGTTGAATTTATGCTGAACTGGAACAAAGGAAAAAAAGTGGTAACCCTTAATGCCTCTGAATCTGCTTTGGTTTTGGAAACCAGTTCAGTTTAGTGGGCTCAGGTTTTACACCTGAACAAACTTAAGGATCGGGGCCAACCTGCCGCTCTGCTGTAGCTCACACCGACTACACACAGGCCAAAAGGAGCAGCCACTCCTCCACCTAACCTTAATAAAATCATGCTAATAAAGGGACTTTATTTAAAGAACATGCACAGCTTCTCTTTAGAAACTGTATGAGCAGAGGCGAAAAGTGCCTAAATGTTGAAACAAAACAACAGCGAATGGATCCTTACTGATCGGATCGTAAAACTAGTTCAGCCTTCTGAGAAACCAGCAGCTCCCATTTTAGACTGGGAACAGAGCCCTGACACTTTGGTTGACTACTTCTTTAAAGGTAGTCTTTAAGTGTTTTTTGTTTTTTTACAGTGAGAAATAATTGAAATGGATGGAATCCAATCTACTCTGCGATGAATTCCGCTCTAAACCTGCCTATTTTCTTGTCTCTGATAATAAGTACAGATGAGTTGGGGGCAGTGGTGCAACAGTTCAGTGATCACAGGAAATAAAATAAAACAACACATTTTTCAAACTCAGATTTTTATTAGTCAGTACAAGGAAATAAAACTGAAGGCGAATGTCTTCGTCCCCTCCAGAAATATACTTCTTCTGCATCGGTGTCGGAGGCTGAAAATAATAACTCGCGCTTCCCTCCCACGTGCGTCTGGGGAGCTGTGACGCTCGCTCTCCTTAAAGGAGCGGGGCGAGACTTAAGTTACCGCCGGGGGGGGGGGGCCTGCAGCGCACGGAGTGGCCACGTTCGGGGCTGGAACAGTGAAAAATGGCTGACCGAACATGTGACCGTGAAACCAACGGAAACTCTTCTAAGAAACCCCCGGATTACTGGACCCAACACCCCCGGATTACTGGACCCAGAGCGGGGGCCCCGCGCGCGGCCCAAAACCTACTGGGGGGGGGGGGGAGCAGTGAGAACTGCTCTACGTCGAACGGAACTACAGCACCAACACCCTCTGTTACTTCTGTAGCGAAAATACTTGAACTTGGACTTCGAAATGGGGGGGGGGGGGGGGTCTGCAACTATTTGATAAACACCTGACGGCGTGCACATCTGGATTTCATGCACTCACTGTGACTCGATTCAAACTGATGCTCGGTTAGATGTTGAAGGAACGCTTCATACCGGAGAACGTAACGCAAAGAGTGAGTTATAGAGATATTTATATCCACCTCTTAGTTTCTTTAGTCTTCCATCTTCACTCTTCGGCTTCGTGGTCTTTCTGTCTGCTTGTCCTCAAGCCCTTAAACGTTCTCTCCTCCTGGTTGCTCCTTTGGAATAACTGTCCCCCCCCCGCCCGGCCGGTGGCAGCTCTGCAGAGGTCGTGGTGGAGTTCCAGAGCTCAAAGCCAAAGGTTCCGTCAGTACCGGGGGGGGAGGAAGGGTCTTTTCGGGGGGAACGCCGGGCCCCCGCCCCGCAGACCGGGGCGCTTGCCCCGGAATCTGGGATCGGGCCCGTGGAAGCGGGGGAATGGCGGGCGGGGCGGCCCTCTGAGGTGCTGGTGTGGCGGCGGGGGGGGGGGGGGGAGCGGGGGCGGGGGGGCGCGGGGGGGGGGCGGGCGCCTCGGCGCGTACTGCAGGGGAGGGGGGCTTTGCTGCTGGTAGTCATGTGGGTAGTAGGGGTTGTTTGAAGGCGAGTGTGGGGGGGTGAGGCGCCCCCGCCCTCGGGGGTAGGGGTGCGGGGGGCTGCCCGCTCTGTAGTAAGCATCGTTGGGGGGGTAGAAAGGCTCCTCGTGGAAGAAATGGCCTTCGTGGTGGCGTAAGTCCTCGTGGTAGGGCTCAAAGTCCTCCTGGTAATGCATTTCTTCTGGCGGGGGGGGCAGGAAGTCGGGGCGGCGGGGGTAGGGCGGGTCGTCCGGGGGCAGCAGGGACTTGTGCTGGTGGTCATGCACCACCATGCCACTGATGACGCTGTCCTGCCGGGGCCCCACCCCCCCCGCCGTGTCTGCGCCGGGACCGGGCGGCTGCTGGGGGGGGCATCATCATGCTGCCGGCCGGGGAGGGGGGCAGCTCGAACGCGGAGGGCGGGGGGGGCAGCTTTGGGACGGGCGGGAGGGCGTTCCCGAAGAAAGTGGGCGGCGCCGGGGGCCCCTGCTGGGGGGCGAACTCCTGCGGCTCCTGCGCTTGCCCCCCTGGATAGGGGTAGAGTCCCGGGGGGGCCGGGCCCTCTCTGGCCCCGCCGGGCCCCGGCGCGCCGTAGCCCTCGCCGTACCAGCTCCTCTCGCCGGGGCCGCGGGGGCCTTCGGCCGCCGGCGGGTTGCCGGCGGGGGCCCTCTCCGCTGCCGCCCCCCCCGCCTGAGCGGACAGCGGGGGGTAATGCGGGCCGGGGTTGGCGGGCAGGCGCTCCTTGCCGTAGGGGTACAGCTGGTAGGGCTGACCGTTGTGGGCCGCGCCGGGCAGTGGGGGGGCC
>CAJRST010005557.1:6401068-6505753 GCA_907169785.1 Menidia menidia | reverse complement strand
GGGACCGGGCGGCTGGGGGGGGGGCATCATCATGCTGCCGGCCGGGGGGGGGGGCAGCTCGAACGCGGGGGGGGGGGGGGGGCAGCTTTGGGACGGGCGGGAGGGCGCTCCCGAAGAAAGTGGGTGGCGCCGGGGGCCCCTGCTGGGGGGCGAACTCCTGCGGCTCCTGCGTCTGCCCCCCTGGATAGGGGTAGAGTCCCGGGGGGGCCGGGCCCTCTCTGGCCCCGCCGGGCCCCGGTGCGCCGTAGCCCTCGCCATACCAGCTCCTCTCGCCGGGGCCGCGGGGGCCTTCGGCCGCCGGCGGGTTGCCGGCGGGGGCCCTCTCCCCCGCTGCCGCCCCCCCCGCCTGAGCGGACAGCGGGGGGTAATGCGGGCCGGGGTTGGCGGGCAGGCGCTCCTTGCCGTAGGGGTACGGCTGGTAGGGCTGACCGTTGTGGGCCGCGCCGGGCAGTGGGGGGGCCGGCTGCTGGGGGTGGGCCTGCTGCTGGGAGTGGGCCTGCTGCTGGGGGGGGGCCTGCTGCTGGGGGCGTTTCTCAAAGGCGGCGGGGGCTGCGGGGCCGCTGTCCCCCGCGGGTAACGGGTTTCTGGCGAACTGGACCGCCGCCGGCTTGTCCATCATCTCATCCTGGGTCGGGGTGCCCCCCCCCTCGTCCCGCACGGGCGTCCCCTCCTGCGTGTCGGCGGCGGCGGGGGCGGGGCTGAAGTGGTCCCCCCCCGCCGGGGCGCTGGAGCTGAAACCCAGGTCGAAGGCGCTGAAGGCCGGGTTGCCCTGCAGGAAACTGTGGATCTTGGACTCTAGACTGGAGGAGGAGAGGGACGCGTCCGGCTCCGGGTTCAGGTCCATGTCTCGGTGCAGAGCCTGGACCAGGGCCGAGGCCTTGTTAGACGTGTGGGGGGGGGCGCGGGCGCCCGATGAGGAGGAGGACGCGGGGGCTACATACGAGACGGACGAGCCCTGGGGGGGGGGGGGCGGGGGAGGCGGGGGGGGGGGGGAGGGAGCAGCCTTGCCTTTAGTGGAGGGGTCGGCGGCAACGCTCGCAGCCGAGGAGCTGCTCAGCAGAGAAGAGATGCCTACAGGACAGAGGCACAGCACACAGAGAGGGTTTTAGCCCTGTTGATATAATGGACAAAAGAAAAAAAAGAACAGTACATTTCATCTGATCAGTGACTCCCGTTTCTCACCTTCGAGGCTGCTTTGGCCCTGGACTTTGGACAGGGCACTGAGGAGGTCGGCGGGACTGACGTCCACCTTGGAGAGGAGGCTGACCAGTGAGCTGGTGTCGTGGGGGACCGCGGGGCCGTCGGGGGGGGCCTTGGCGGCGGAGCTGGCGGGCGCAGCTGCGGGGGGGCTCTCCACGGGGGCTGCGAAAGTGGCGGTGTTATTATTAGCTCGGGTTCGGCACGGCGCCGTCAGAAAAGGCCGCCCGCTCTCACCCCCCCCTCTCACCCCCCCCCTCACCTGCGTTCTTCCCGGCCGAACCGAAACTGTTCAGGATGGCGCCCATTTTACCCACGGCGGCGCTTTCCAGGGCGGCGGGGGTCGCGGCCTTTACGGCGGACCGCTCTGAGGCCGCTGGCGGTTTGTTCTTAGCGGGGACCGGAGTGGACGCGTCTGGTCCGGGGGCGGGCTTGAGCTGGTCCCCGACGGCTGCGAAAGGTACGGAGGCACAATCAGGGACAGCCAGCGGAAAAATGAGGCATGAACGATTTGAATTTAAGGTCAGGCGGTTAGTTTTTGCATCGGCCAGCAGAGCAGGGGGTTATGTTCTGTAGACTCTGTGAGCCGGTGTGTGTCCGGTTTCTCCAGAGTTCCACACTGGCAGGAAACGAGAGAAAAAGCCCGCTAACCTATGATGGCACCACTCTCCGTCTCCTCCTCGGACAGATCCATGTCCTCCACCTCGCAGTTGTCGTTCTCCCCGAGATGCTCCGTGTCTTTGGGGGACCTCCCTGGTGTGGACAGGGGGCTGGGGGCCGGGGGCTCGGCCTCGTCTTCCATGGCGGAGCCGTCGAGGTCGGGGTCCGGGTGGGCCAGCTCCAGGCCGTGGAAGGGGGACTCGGAGCCCGTGGGGGACGGCGCGTCCGCCGACGGCGAGGGGATGGGCGAGTCGTCCAGGTCCGGCAGGGTGGCCTTCAGGCTGTCCAGCTTTCGCTTCAGGTGGGACACCCGGTTAGCAAAGGTCTGGTAGGCCTAACGAGAACACAGATTCCACAATCTATGAGGATTCTTCATCTTTTTAGGGCCTTCGAACCCCCCCATATGTTCAGACAGGAACATCATATTGTAAAATGATATTTAAAAACACATTCTCATTCTTGCACGATGTGACTTGCTTTTGAGTCTATAGTCTAGTCTATAATATTGTCAGGCATCACTGAAGTCGCAGCCTCTTTCGTTAGCTGAACGACTGCTGTCTGTTCAGTTTACACACCTTTTTTCTTTTTAAGTCTATGTTACTTTCTGAGAGAACATGTGTCTGACGACATCCCAACATAACCAAATTTTCTGTATGCGAGCAGCAAAAACAAAGAAACTGAAATGATGTTGGACTGACCACAAAAAAAAGAAGAAAAAAAAACATTGTCGACCTTGATTTAGGTTTATTCCGACCCTTTCACCCTTTCACTTTTCATGCAACATATTTAGTGCCAGAAGCAAATAAGTCATCGCATGAACATTTGCATAAATACTGACCAAATAAAAAAAAGCCTTCAATAAGAGCCACATTCAAACTCTAAAATTTGACCATCTATTGTTTTTGGATTCAGAGGATGAGAGGTGAGGAAAACCTTTGGTGGCATCTGGTCAGACTAAAACCAGACGTCTATTCCACGGGATACTCACATTAGCAACGATCTTGACCTCCTTGTACTGCATCTCATAGAAGATGTCTGCGTTGCCCAGCGCCTCCATGAGCAGAGAACCCGTTTTACTTTGTTTCTCGAAGAACTTCACAAACTCGTGAAGCTGCGAGCTGCCTTCCTCAAAGTCCTTGGAGAACTTCTTTCCTCCGGCTTTATCTGTACGAACCAGGCACGTGAGGGAATTGTAAGCAGGGGAGAGGCGGGCGGGGGATAAAAAGAAAAAAGAACCTGCGAGGCCAGGCGGCCGCTTCACCTTTGAGTCTCCTGAGGGCGTCGGCGCTGAAGATGTCCACCCTCATGGCAGCCAGCTGTTTCTCTCTGAGGTCCACCTCCTCCAGGGATCTCTTGTACTTGGACAGCTGGTCTACCAGCGCCTGGGGCTGGAGTGGACGGCCGCGGCACAGGGGGAAAAAAAACAAAACGGCGTGTGGGTGACGGGAGCACAGGCATCCAGCCGCCGCCCTTTCAAGGCCGCCCGGACCTCTCCGCAGACTTACCACAAACTCAGCCACCACCTTTGACCGGAGCTCCGCGCTGGACTCGACGGGAGCTTCACCAGAGGGAGAGCAGACAGAGAAATTAGGCTTTGCGGCAAACGGCGAGCGGCGCTCACGCACAGGGGTAATGAAAAGAGACGCCACCAGAAATAACGGAAAAGAGGCTCACTTTTCTCCTCCACAGGTGGGGAATCCTCTTTGACCAGGGTGCTTCTGAGATCGGCGATGAGCGTCCCGGAATACACCTCCCTCTCCTCCCAGATGGTCAGAATCCTCTCCACGGATTTGATGACCTTTGGGTCTCCCTCACGGCTGGAGGCAGCAGGGGGCGGAGCGAGAAAAAAACACAGAGATGAGGGCTCTCCGTCTACGTCTCAGATAGATCTTTGAGAAAACTAATCCACGGCCAAGAAGAGCAGAGCCAAAGCAGACGTCCAGCACATCCGGACACATACTCACTTGACCACCGTGAAGGCGTCCGAGAGGATCTCGGCGAACGCCGTGCGGTACACAATGGCATTTTTCCTCTTGCAGTTCTGAATGACGTCGTTGGCGAGGTACAGCAGGTTCAGTCTGTGCGCGGAGTCAGCTGCAGAGGAAAGGGGGACAGATGTTAGTTCAACAGAGAGGCCAGACGTGTTAATGCAGAGAACACCGAGAACTTTACCCCAAGCTGAAAAAACAAAGATAAAGCTTTCTGTCTGGAAATTTCCAGACACAGTGAAGACCACAGAAAAGGTATTTTTCTGAGAGATTGTTCAGACTATGATGAAATGTAGCTCGTCTCACTTCTATACTTTTACCCAAGTGGAGATGAGCTCGGCTGTTTCGGTGACACAGTGTATTCACTTTAAAACGTGGCTTTAAGTTGTTGTTTTTTTAACAGGTCATCTGACTTCTTTTTTTCCTTAGTAATGAAGGGAGCTGCCATCACAGGAAAATTTTGTTCTGGATCTGAGCTGAACATTGTGAAACATGAATTCTACACATTAATCTTGATGATATTGACGAACTGACCACAAAAAAAACGCAACCAAGAGAAAAAAAAGTCCTGTACCGAGACTTAAGTCAGTCACTATGAAAGATATCCCACCACAGTATCACTGTACCACCACTACAATCTTTGTTGTCTTAAACTTTAAATAGGTATCCATACCAAAGCTTATTTCTACGTCACCCATTCAGTAGCAGTTTATTTCACAAAAACCTATATTTGTCGTTCAACTTCACACCATTTCCCATAAAAAACTGGGTCCAAAAAGATCAGATTTTGACAATCTTAAAAAATGTGCTGAACAAAAGCGAAGATGGGAAACCACCCCTCTGAGCCCCCACTTGCAAAGGAAAGTCTTCACAAAAATCCTCATTTCAAAGTGGCATTTAAATCAAAGCTTCAAACACAGTAACTCTGCCCCACACCCTGACTCAGGCAGGGTTTCCCTACATGTTTCAAATCCAAGCCGAACGCCTCTGACTGGGGAGCAAAGTGCTGTTATTCTCAAAAGAATAAATCAAAGCCACAATTCTGACTTCAAGCACAAAATCCCAGTGCAGCAAAAACCAACACACAGATATAAAAACACAAATACCAAGATAAGAAAGCACCACAAAGTGAGCCAGATCAAACTTGGGTAATATACGTCCATAATAATTATCTTCAGACAGCATAGATAAAAAATTGATAAAAATCTAAACTCATCAGAAACTGCATGTTGATACACATACATATATAGATTTAGTCATAACATTTTTGTTGTGTGCAGAAATAAATTTGATTACGGTTGATTTCATAAACGAAACACAGTATAGATATTAAACAAAGTATAACTACCAAAAATCTATTTAGTGTTGTCTTCATTTCAGATGTCAAAAAGGTTTTGTGGCTCTATGTGTTTTCTTTTCTGTGGAAAACGGGTTGTATTGGCTCTCTGAGTGTTTAAGGATGACCGGCTCCTGGTCATCAAACACAAAAAATGGACCAGATTTGCTTTGTAAGTTTACTGTAATGATTACTATCATCAGCATTATTAGAACCTTAAAAACAGCAGCACTCAATCAAATAGCCTCACAGGTTTGTTGATGTTCACCAAACCTGAGCATTACTTCCTCCACTACAGAACAAAGAGGGTCCACACCCTTTCCTACCACACAGCTGGCCTTTTCCACTACTCTTTTATTTATCTGTAGAGCCACATCTCCAGAAGAGAACAGTGAACACTCACTGACAATGTGATAAAACACACACAGCATGTCACTGCAGACGCTGAGGACCTGAGCCGTCACAGGAAGAAAAGACAGCTCTGCCCCTTCCTGTCTGCTGTGTCCATGCTGGCCTTCCAGTCTGTTTTCCAGCCCCCAGGTTTTTGTACATCTGAACAGTCTCTATCTCCCCTCCATCAACGCAGACCGACGGGCACAGTGTCTCAGGTCTTGTGAAGTGGACCACAAAGTCTTTGGTCTTGGGGGTGCTTTGGAGGAGAAAGTGATTTTTGGTACAGCCATTGAAGCTCTGCACAAGTTCCCTGTGATGCCCCCCCCATCCACCCTGTACACATCTCACAACACAGGTTGTGGCACAAGAACATGAGGATTAAAAGAAAAGGAGCTGGAACAGTAATCTGTGGAGCCCCAGAACTGCATTTCAGAAACACATCTCCCCAGCCTGACATACTGTAGTAAAACATGTCCGAATGTGAGCAAATCTAAATGCAACTCTGATCACAGGAAAAACTACAATTAATATTAACACAAAATATTACTATAAAAGATTTGTGAAGAATTTGTGCTTTTGAAGCTATGTTAAGATTACAATCTCCCTCAAAATTAAATGTTTCCACAAGTTAGCCCAATATCATCTGTAGATGGAAAGGTTTGTGCTACTTTTAAAAAAGTACAAGTTGTGAGTAGGATAGAGGATGTTTTTTTACTTGTGGTCTTTACTGAATTGAGTGGAGAGATCTGCACAGCTGTACTGTTATGGTTGAATTCCCAAACAAATTGAACTTCCCATTCTGTGTCTAAATGCTTGTTTCCCTCCACTAAAATCAAAGCCATAATGAGGATGTAAATAACCCATCTGTTAGCGTAGACTAACCGATAGTATGGAAAGTGAGCTATTATTTTAACACCTGGAAAAATGTGACAACTCGAGTTCACAGTTACATTTCAACAAACTGTCAGTGAGGCAGATGGTAAAGCCACTTACAATTTCTCAAACACTTCATCCAGTATCGCACAATGAGACTGTGGTACTTCTTGTTGTCGATGCACCACGTTGACAGTCCTTGAATGGAATCCATCGTGTTGGTCACACTTCGAAATTTTCGGTCTAACGTGGACTCCAGAGAACCGCCAGAAGTGGCTCCTGCTCCGGCTGCCATGTCCAGAGGCGATCGCGCCGGGCTCTATCATTCCAGAATGAAGTTAGCCTTTGCTAGCTTTTAGCTTAGCATGTTAGCTTAGCAAAGACACCAACGCACTCAGAAGCTACTCCACTACAACTGCAGTATCATAAAAAAAATGGTAAGAATAATAACTTTGCCCTATACTGTACCCAGTGCTCTGCCTGTGCTTATAAATTTCCCAGCATGGAATTCTGTATCACTGCTTAGTGTTCATATCATTTACCACTTGCAGTTAAAACTTGCGCCTTGCGACATCCTGTAGCCGTGTTTGCTCGTTGATGGTGAACGCTTCCGGAAACATGATTTGACAATGGCGCCACCTAGCGTCACGGAAGGTAACAGCGAGGGAAGCCATCAGGATACACGTAAGCTGTTTGCGCCACCTGCCGTATTTAACGGTTATAGGTAATGCGCTGCACCATTAGTACTCTGAAGAACATTTTTTTAAAACACCTAAACTGTTTCAGAATTTCTTTAAATATAAAGCGTAACACAGCTGCTGTAAAAATGACTGTACTCGTTTAGGGCCAACACTTCCGGAAAGATGACGTGACTAAGGTGCCACCCATAACTTCGTATATATTATGAGCAAAATGTTTATGTAATCTAAACAACGCCCTGTACTTATGAACAGGCACTAGTAAAAACACATTTTATAATAGAAATAGATAACTGTCCATGTGCAACTTTTTCAGTTACTTGCAATTTTATATAGACAACAGAAACAAGAGCTAATAAGATCATAAGATCAATTGAGGTAATTCAAATGTATTTGAAAATAAAACTAAGTTTCTCATGATTAATAAGAAAACTGCACAACATTGATGGAATTCAATCAAAATTTGATTGAATCCCTGCTACCTTTCAGGTTGTAAAACAGAGATCTGCTTGATGTTCAATTTAATTCTCATTAAGAGTTTTAGCAATAGACCAGTATCACATAATTGTAATTGTAATATATTTAAAAAAGTGTAAAACGGCAAGAAAAATATAGACTTCATCAATTTCAGATGAGCTTGGGCTGTCATTTAACTAACCATATCAGTCTTTCATATATAAAATATCTTCATTTTATTAAGCAATGGCCAACAATGTCCATGTTTAAAGAAATAGGGAAATTTTTCACACATACATATGAGAAAACTATTTTTACTTCGGTTTCACAAGAGTGTAACTCAGCACAGTGAAAAATGTACTGAATGAGGCAACATTTTATTGACTAAAACATTATGCTACAGAATTGTTTTCTGCCTTGTGCTTACAATTCTCCTTTGAAATAACATAACGCACAAGTCAGTAATGATAAAGCTTGAGACATCTACACAGAAGCACATTTGGTTCGCATTGACACGTATGGTGAAACTATTTTATTTACCAATGTTTAATGGATTTCAAATGTCTTTAAATTATTTTGTTTAATTTAAAGTAAGGCTGACTGGTGATGAATCACCAGAAATGAGACCTGGTTTTAAATACAGTGTGGTACAAAACCCAAATGACACATATTCAAAAAATAAATGTGTTCAGAAATGGAAATGGTTCAATTGATCTTTTCTCATTTAAATTCTGCATTGCATCCTCAACAGCACTTACAATGATGTCATAGTCCGTTTTAAATGAGGCACAGAAGTTGGTCTTTGCTCTCACTTTGACACACTGGATTTTTTACTTTCAATACATGTAACAAATGTAGAAATAAAAAAAATAATTTAAAAAAGCTGCATTTACTTTTTCTCCCTTAATTGTTCCCTTCCCTGCACAGTGCCAAAAATAGTTTAGCCTAAAACTCACTTATTCAAGTTCCCATTCAATCAGCTGATGGAATCGAACCTGTGAACGACTGCTTTTATAAATAAATATCACAACCCAGAGGATGTTCACAGATGTGTAAAAAAATTCTTGCTATCCAAAGTGCAGTTGCATCAACTCGTACAAGTTTAAATACATAACTTTGACTCTTGACGTTAAGCATTTCAACGTTTTTCTACCAAGAAATTAGGGACTGACATTCAGCCAAGTGTTTTCTGTTTGCCCGTCCTACTCTGATTGTACCAGTTTTATGTGATCAACACATACTTTCCTTAATTTGTGCCGGCAGAAACAAAGATGATGTTATTGTTGGTTGCAGGCAGGAAAATAAATAGTGACAGCAGTGTAACCTGTGAACGATGAGATAAAGTAAAATGGTTTTTGTTTGGCACGTTTTGGTGGTTTAACCTACAATCGATTAGCTGAGAAAACTTTCCTGGGATCCTTTTTTTTTTTTTATTGTCTGTGTTTGTTGTAATGATGTTCCTCCTCTGTCACAGCGAGAGGTGAGTCGAGGCAAAAGTCCAGTATGATTCGTCTGTGGGCGGAATTACAAAAAAAAAACTACCAAATGGATGAAACTTTGTGTATTTCAACAGCTGATGAATAAATCCTAAGTTAATCATAAACAGTGATGATGTCCATCTTAGGTTTCTGGAGGATATGGTAAAACTTAATGGTAGTCCATTTAAGTATGTAACATAAAAATCTCATCAACTTTGAACAAAACCACCAGTAAGCCACCCCACCACTTTCATAAAGGTGACGTCTGATTCTTTTACCTATAACATCCTAAGCTGCTACATTAAGGGCTGCCTCACATGATGTGAAAAGATGGCAAACAGTGCACAGACTGCTTTAACACACAACATAAGAGAAGTATCTCTAAAATCCTTTAACTTAATTATGTACACAAATGTGAACCTCTTAAAAAACAAACTATTAACGTAGTGCAAAAACCCCTTTTAAAAAAAAGGAGAAAAAAAACACTGGATAGTTAGGGGTTAACGAGTGTCTTTCCTCTGGTTTAATGTGCTTTGCAGCCATAACAGACTGGCTCTCCGCCTAACTTCATGCTTATGTAATAAAGTCCGCCCCCTGCCTTTACTCTGGCTGGCATGCTGAGGCAACTCCATGTGAGACCAAGGTCAGCCAGAGCCAGTTAAGGTGAGTCAGTTGCTGTGAGGGTGTTGCTCGAAGACACTGAGCAGTCCTGTGTAACTGGACTGCTACACGAGGAGGGATGACAACTCTCCAGAGACTTCCCGGTCTCCTTCTCACTCCTGCTACATAAATATGACACCCCTCTTAAAGGGCCAGTCCTGTCTGGAACCTCCGGGCCGGTCGTGCAGTGCTCCCCGGCCGCCTCCTCCTCTAGAGTCCGTTTTTCAGGCGATAAAGGAAGACGTGAAATGGTGTCGGGGGTGCTGGCGGCCTGCCGGCTCTCGTGTGTCCCGCGTTGATGGTGGCTGCGCTTGGTTGGAGTTCTGCCAGCGTCGTCGGGGTCTGACCAGCTCAGCTTCCTCTTCTGCCATGGAAACAGAAACACCAAAGAGAACGACTGTGATGAGGGTCTGACGGGAGGGGGAATTCTTTAAAGCCTCCACAAATACCCATCTCTTTTCTTTGTCCCAATTCTGTTCGTAAAATTACCCCAAAACATGAATTGTGTTGCTGATCCTCCGGGAGCAAGCTCACCTTGACTGGGATGTGGAGCTGATTTTGGTGCCAGTGGGGGGTGAGCATGGGAGTGGTGGTCTGGTTTGGTGTGTCTGTGGACTTGAACGCCTTCTGAGGAAACCACATCTTGAGCAGCACCTCTATCTGCATCAGGTTCTGAAGGTACTTCTCACTGTGCACAAAAGGTCATGAAGGAATAAGACTTAATAGGTCTGCCTGATGTGCACAGGTTTACTGGTATTAAAATCAAGCCGTTGATCTTGGTCTTACCCCATTTCAGGTTTCTGCAGGACTCCCAGTATCCTCTGCAGTCTGTCGATGGCCACGCTCTGCTGGAAGCTGCTTAAACCTATTTCCATAGGACAAGATGTCAATTAATGTCAGGATGAGGGGGTAATTACGCCCACACATGAAAAAATCACACGAGATACGACTCTTACCTCTCTCAAATCGCCCCGTTTTTAAACCGCAGAGAAGCTCGCACAGAGGACGGATAAACCTGTGCAAATCGGCGCACTGAAAAAAAAAGAAGAAAGGACAACGTCTTATTAGGACCAGTGGAGTCTGACACAGACGGAGAGGGGCAGACAGCTCTCCAAGCTTAAGGCTGTGCTCACTTTCTGAGCGAAGGCCAGGTCCCCCGGTGTTGCCGAGGACGACCGGAGCGCGGCGGCTCCGGCAGCGAAGGCCGGGTCTGGACGTTTAGCCGGGTCGTGGCACAGCTTGGACTGGTCGTGCTTGGACCTTGAGTGCAGCTGATCGGGGCGAGATGGGAAAGCGAGGTAGTTTCCTGAAAGTGTCACTTCCTCGTCGGCCGAGAGGGAGCCTTTCATTCCGCCCTCCCCTTCCCCCTCCGAGAAGACGTCCGTTTCATCCTCGGTCTGCTCGCTCTCGCTGAAGAGGAAGCTCGAGGTGGAGGGGAGCGAATCGTAAGACGGCCATTTGGTAGAACTGCCAAGTGAATTCATCTGTGGAGAGAGGAGGAGTTGGTCAGAGATACGGAACACTGTGAGCGTTTACTGCATGTGCGAACATATTTTATCAGCGAGTCAAATATTAGCCCAAACTTGCATGGGAACAATCTTTTTTTTTTTTCTCCAGCAAAACAGAATTCATTTGCTTTTAATATATATGAATCGTAAGCCCACAAAAGCAGCCATTTTTTGTGGCAAACTTAATAGTTTCCAATAAAATAATGCAGCAGTTTTGGCCACTGGCAGTGCAGCTTGTCCTGATATCACAGACCCATCAGAGGATCTGATCTCAAAAGACCAGAGCAGGGACATTTTTTTTCTCACACAGCTGCGAATCCAAGAAAAGGGTGCAGCGTGTTACCATGTTATTACCACAGCTTATGACCCGTCCTGACCTGAGAGAAGTGTCAAACACGTGGAGCCTGACATTAACGCTGCTTTTGTTTGTGTGGCTGTTGAACTGTTTGCTTTGGTCAGGTCATTGTGGTCAAAGCTGAGTGAGTGATAAGATTCACCGAGACAGTCCGGAGCAGCCATTAGCCCAGCAGGACGCAATTTTGTCCCCATCGAGTACGTCTTTGCGTATTTGTTTGGGGGAGAAAAAGACTGACAAATGCTGTCGGAGGGTGGCGGTTTAGAGGATGTTATTATCAGCTGTGACAAACAGAAGCCTAAAGAGCAATGGCTGCTAATGAGAGACAAATCTCAACAGGGAGGATGCAAATCAAACTGCCCTTTGGTCCGGTTAACTAGTAATGGCTGTTTTTTTTCTCCAGATATGGAAGCAGAAGAGCTTATGTGAAGGAGGGCTCTCTGTCTTCTCTTTGACAAATTACTTTTCATGAAAAAATAAACTAAATCAATCCTAGGTTATGTGCAGATGCAACTTCTTGCTATTCTAAATAATCTATATAAAGATTATCATTAAGAATAAAGATTATGTTCTCAGAAAAAAGATCAATTTCGGGACACAGCGGCTTCCTCTTCTAAAGACTATTCTCTGATTGGTCGGTCTGGCTGGCCTGAGCTGCTACACCCAACCTCTAAATTCTTCATCCACTATACTGGTGCAAGGATTTCAAAATCTAAGAGTGTTTTGTTACAGTTTAGTGCCGCGCCCTGAGTCAGCAGCCTTTTCACAACTACTGGTGTGTTGACACCTAACAGATGTGGTCACGTTCCAACAAACTCTGGTGCCACTGACTGGTTAGTGAGACCTCCCGAAGCCCGAGAGGCAGTGTCATATGAGCTTGGATGCTCAAAACAAAAAACAAAACAAAAACAAAAAGAAGCAGAATTGGCGTAAAAACATGCTACTGTTCCCAACTTATACAGCTCTGATGAAACAGGAACCACATGTAAACCCAAAAGCCCCATTTGATTATTCCTTTCAGGCTTAGCTTGTGCTTCACAACGTGTCAGCTGCTGCTTGTTGCTGGCTAGTGAGAGTCTGGCCATAGACACCCCCTATCTCTGCCACACCCCCTTTTAACACATCATAAACTGCTGTGGACTCATTCCTTTAGCACAGGCCACAGCACGGCTTTGGAAGTTTGGTTAACAAAATACTGTCTGTCAAAAAAGCCGTCCAGTCAGTAGAACCTCATCCATGTGTTGCTTATCAGACAGTGAATTCAAACAAAATTCCTGCCTTTCACCAGAGAAAAATCACCAAACCGCAATACTGAAAACCCTATAAAGTGCTAGAATGAGTCATTCCTGCAGACTAAGCTTTTGGGTTTTGGACAAAGGAGCCAGATTTCTGGCTGGTTTGAATGTGAAAACGATTTAATGAGAAAGGAAATTTATTTTCAATCATGGTGCTAAGCTATCAGCTGCCATAACACACTTAAGATAAAACTGATCGTTAAAAAAAACGTGTAAAACGTGCCTTATTTTCAAGATTATATTGAACATAAGAAGGGATCTAATTTATGCCGAAAAGAAACATGGAATCTCCTCGTGTGCCTGAAATACACATCGACGAGATGAATAAGTGAGAGCAAAGGGATTTCAAATGGATGTCTTAATCCAGCAACACACACAAAAAAATATTCTGTGTGTGTTAAATTGAGCAAGATAGTATTATATAAAACCTGCTGGTGTAAAAAATGTTCAAAAAATGAGTTTCGAAAACACCAGCGTTGCATTATGTAATTATACACCACGTCTTGAATCGACACCTCGTGTCTGATTTCTAACATTCCAAAACATCGTGAGATTTTAAGGCATAAATTACTGCTCTGAAAAGGAAATTATGTGGCCAAAAATGCCAAAAAAACAAGCGTCCTGGCTGTAAATTCCCGGAGGACCCCCAGAAAAGCTCCCACAGCTCCTCCAACAACACCGACGCCCGTCCGTAAATGACATTTCCACACACGTGCAGTCCCGCAAAAACTGGCCAAATCGTTTGAAAAACAGATGTGTGCAGTGGCAGCCCGCCTTAGCTCTCTTTTCTAACCTTTATCCTGAGACATGTTCAAACTGCAGTAAGCTTTAACGTCAACGTCCATCTCACAATTTTAATTCAACCGAGATTACATAAAAGTGCTCATAACTGGGAGGATTTTTAACTCTTTGAATATCTCAGCTAAAACAAAAATTTATAAAAACGGAATGTGTTGAGTCTATTTATCCCACATAGAACGTCCAGAGGCTTGAAAATGAGATAATATCCAAAACAACAATAAATACTGAATGAGGAGTTCATACCTTTTTGTTGTCGACTATCTGGTATCCCAAAAGCTGAGAAAAAAAAGATGCTGTTTGAAAAGAGTTGAACGAGACTCGGAGGAAAGTTCAGCAGAGGCAATAGCTCGGATACGGAGGCAGCTGGGACTCTTGTTCGGTTACCGCTCAGCTCCGCCGCTTCCTGTTTCTCCCGTGCTTGGGTTTCTTGCACACGGCCAGATCTCCCCCCCGTACAAAAAGTACCCACACCGCGCAACGGTCGCTACACGTGCTCAACGGGCACCGAGTCACTGTAGGCCGAGGCGAGCGCTCCCATTGGCCGGGAGCTTCGCCCAATTAGCAGCGTTCACGGCGACGATTGGCTGCCGCGCACGAAATCCCCGACGCACCTCCGATAGCGGCACGTGCGGATGGTGTGGCTCGCGGAGGGGAAACGCAGCACGAGGCAGCTGGCGTATGTTTGATATCTTGCAATCCATAACGACTCGCGTTTGGCTTCTTCGACAGACATAGAATGCTATATTAGTCTATTAAGTACACAGGCTATAGTTTTAGAACTACTTGACAGAGTTTATCACATTAATCATAACCATTTTACCAACGTACTCAAATCAGTTATCTGTATTATAATATAATTTAAGACAGATAGGAGACTAAAAAAATATAACGATAAATTAAATGTGTAAATATAGATAAATGAAATTAAAAATAAGGTTTTCTGTACAATGAATAACGACACATTACCTGTCTTTTGACAAATGTGTTTTTTCTCAGGCTCAGAACTAACTGGTTTAGCTCAGAAGTTTGGTCTGGTCGTGCATGAAACAAACAAATGCTGAACTGATAGCACAGGTTTACCCCCACATATAAGATCGATTCTTAAAAATTGAGAGTTTCTAATTCCTCAGAGTGTGTTAGAGTTAGATAAACAGTGATAGGAGACATGCTTTCACAGAGGCATTAAAGCCTTCAGAGATGACGCTTGGAAGGCAGAGTTGCATAATTACATAATAAGATAGGACGGAGGAGTGAATCACATCTTTAGTCACATGCAGAATGAGATGCTACCTATATGGGGATTAGGTAACTACACAGTTTGCCTATTACAAGAAACAAACGTTTAGAATCTCCGCAGTCGTCACTAAAAGGTGAAGAAATAAGTGACAGATGCTTAACTGAAAGAAAAGGGAGTGACAAAGTGTGCCACTTGATCCTTTTCTGAAATATCTCTAAAGACTGGTTTTGAACAATGGAGTTGAATTGTCAACAGACCTAAGATGCACTAGATTTTTGTGGCTGGCTGCACATGCAAATCCCCGGATCAGTAATGTTATTTTTCTGACTCATTGTTAACGGGCTCGACACATGTTCCTAAGTTTGCTTAGGAACATTTAGTTCCAGATTTATTTTATTGCAACACACCAGATACTGTAACCATGCAATCATCAACTGCCAGCACACTCAGCTGATAAACATATCATGCAAACAGTAGTGGGAACTTTCAAAGGCTCTCTTACAGACAGATGGGGTTGTTTATCAATGCTCAGATTCTGGGTTGGAAGTCTGCCGAGGAAAGTTTTCGGCAGGTTTAATTTATGGTTTAATTTCAGATAGCACCATTGAGCAAACGAGAACATTTCTAAATGACTTACTTTGGGCTGGCATCACCAGGAAGGAGCAAAGACTGTGAGCTGTAAATGTTGCCCATTAAACAGATAAGTAAGCACATGATATTTATCAACTGATGAAACGGAGGCTGGCAGCCTATAGGTGGGGGCCAGTAATAACATTTTCACATTTCACAGTATCCATGCACATTCTATATTGCACAAACAGCTACATTTTTATGATTAAAATGTTCTTTAATAGCTACTTGAAAAAAAGATATTAAAAAGCCAACCCCATATATAATGTTGGCTTGATAACACAGTGTTTTACCTGAGTCAGCTTTCATGATGAGTTCACCGCAGTGAAAATGTTCCCTGTGGCATTTGTTGACTGACTTTTAATTAGGATTTCATTTTTTAGAGGTAGTTATTGTAAGTGTTAAAATATTCTTTCCATGGAGACAGAGTCCAGGTTATCTTTCTTCCAAAACCTTTGACAACCCGAGTGAAATATTTCTTGAACAGTGACTCCGGTCTTCACTTGAAATGCCCATAGTTTTTCTTGTCTTTTCTGCAAATATTTCAACCACATAGTACTAATAATTTGAGAATAAGAGACAGGAATAATTCATCCTACAATACAGATGTTACAATTTATGTTGTGGTCAGATTAAGTGTCATGAAAAATGTTTGTCATGTGATTTTGGTGAAGCTCAAAGAATTGTAGCCCATGCAAAGAAACCCGCACCATACCTGGATATAAAACGCTCTGATTTGTTGGGTCAATCCTGAACTTTAGACTATTGAAGCAAGATATGAGAAAAATCTTTTATAAGGTTGTTAAATATTGCAACACTGGTCACATGTCCAATAAAAAAAGAAAACCAGATGTGCTATTTTCTTTTTCTACCAATGTAGAAAGCTTAAACATAAGAAATATCATCTCATAAGACTATTTTTTTGTGCCCACACATTAACATATAATAGATGTACACAAGATGAACAAAACTGAACAGCACGTGTTTTACGTGCTGATCATTTAAAAAAAATACTCATATGTGGCACCAGTCAGTGTAAACTGTGTAAAATGGCTGTGGTGGCCATAGGCTAAACATAGGCTAACCTTGTAGACAAGCAAGCATGCCAAAAATGATCAACTGTCACTGCGAGTGGAAGAGCAAAGGCAAGTATGCTCTTTTATAGGATTTGTGTGCATTTGGGGAAATGTGTGACAACGTTATGGCAAAACTGTGCGGCGTTGACCTATGACCTACAAAACTGCTGCTGAGTTTGGGCGGCGAACAGTGTGAACATCTTAAATCAAATAAAATCACATTGAATACACTCTGAACTTTCTCTCCGTGGGGAGGAAAATAAAACCATTGTATCTTTGTTGCTAAAATAAATATATGTCTCACAAATACTGGTCATTTATTTATTGGAGAGGTTGAAAATGCATGAAACATTATTTCACCCTATCCTGCTGCCAACATGCCAAATGTAGTGAAGAAATACACTTCACAAAGTATGCATGCTGACAAACATTTGCTTCTTTTTTATCCTATCAAACGATGCCCCAGCCACTTTTGTCCGTATGTACAAAATTTGCCTTCAGATGTGACAGGCTGTTGTTTTTCTGCCACTGTGCTTAGTAAGTTCACTGTTCAAAGCTGATCTTCAACACGCTCCATCTTCCTAGCACCCGATCCACGGATCCTCTCTGTTCGTCCTGGAGATGAAGGCAATTTTTCGAGCCATCTCCGTGTGGTAAATTCGCCGACAGTTCTCAAAGTTCTTCCGCTGGCGCTCTCTGCAGGGCTTCTCAAAGTAGCGCTTGCGCTTCACCGCGTCAACAACCCCGTCCTGACTCAGGAATCTGGAGAACGTGGAGCAAACATGTGAATATCCACTGCACCATCCAATACATAAACACGAGAGAATAAAGCACGGGGAAAGCACGGATACAAACGTTCGCTAGTACTGGGGTACGACTTCAGCTATTAGAGAATGTTTACCACAACATTTATAATTTTCAACCTCCATATGTTACATACACGTTAATGCTTGTTCCCACTGCGCAGGCGCAACTCGGTGACATTGAGCGGAAGGCTGACTTTGATCCATCTTAGGTAAGCTTATCATTCCAAAGATAATCACGAATTATCCAATTTTAATGAATATACATGCAAAACGTTCACCTGTTTAAAGTCTTATACGCTGCGTCAACGTTCCCATCTTCTACCATCACAGTCCGAGCTATGAAACGTAGATGCCTCGCCATATTGGAATGGGTGCTCCCGATATTGTCATCCGGGCGTTAACAGTGAAAGAAAAACGGTTCCGTGTGCGACAAGCTACACACGAACCAACGCTAGGTGACGCTTTACTCAACCATTTGTGGACATATTTGCAATTCATATAACGTTCCCGTAATTTCTGAAATTTACTGGAAGACATACATATGTATGTCTATGTATCTAGTTAAACTGGGAATTTGAAAGGTGTATTAAAATCGAGGAACTTTCTATTTACTTTGTGATTTGTATTTTCATTGCAGTTTATTTGAACTATCTATTGTTCATATTATAACTATTAGATATATGAACGCAACAGTTGTTATGAGGTGACGCCATTTACTACCCCATTTTAAGGTTATTTCTCTGTTGTCTTTCCCATACACAAAGTAATTCAAAGCCACTTATGAATGCTGAACTTAGTGGCGTTTATCTATTTGTTTTCAAATGTAGTCATCCTTTGGAATAATACGTTTAGGGGAGAGTGCATGCATATCATTAGAAAAATTGAAGTTTGTATTTACAGCTTTGTCTTTCTGTTTTGCACTGGCATGAAACCCCATGTCTGGTATTATTTATCCAGACCTCCTCATATCAGGGAGGTCAAAGAATGTTATTATAGTGTGTATAAAGGGGAATGGGTTTTAAGGGTTTTACAGATTTATTCGGCTACAAATGTTGTCATAGCAGCAAGGACCGCAGGGTCAGTGTTATTCTATCATCAACGCCATTCTCTTCTTCCACTTCCCAGCTCTGAGCTGCTGCTGTTGTCTGCATGACTGAATTAGAGGTCAGCCAGCGGTGAGTACTGCCACAGAAGGTGGGTTCATATGCATTCTAAATGCCTCGATGTGCCTTTTTGCTATATGAATTAGCCGATGAGGTGAATTCCCATCCCACTGTAAGTTTGTGGAATGCTGTGATTCATGGTGTCACAGGGAGAGACTCTCACACAACCTGGGAGGATGGATCCTTTTGTTGGATGAAAAGTGTGCATCATGTTTCAGGAGACATCTCATCCGATCCAAACCTGATGAAATATCCCTGGCAGGGAGTGAGTGCATTTGTGATTGAAAGAAGAGGGAAGAACAATCTAAACAAATGAAGGTTTATCCAAAGAGGATCAATCTTACTTTGTTTTATTTCACTTGTGGTGCAATGGTCAAATGCACTGACAGTGCCTCAGACATGAATAATATAATAATTTATTTGATTTAAACAAACAGTGCTTTCTTGCTTGTTGCCATGGAGACACATAAGTTCAATAACTGTCCATCAACCACAAACTAAAAGTGATAGATAGATAGATAGATAGATAGATAGATAGATAGATAGATAGATCTTAGGCTCTTCCTCACTATCTGTGTCGGCTGTAAGCCAACATCAAACGCTTTACTGGAAGCGCATTTTCAGCTCGTATCCAAATCTTTCACCCCTCTGCCAAAGGCGGAGGGCGCCGTTAGACTCCGGGGTGCAGCCCCCCCCCCCCCCCCCGAGCTGTCAGCCAATGGGAGCCTCCGCAGATGCTGGCCGCAGAGACGGCTGCACAGAGCGGGACAGACCCGGAGCCCACCGCAGAGTTCGCAGCCAGCGCCGACCGCTCATCTGGTAACACCTTTCGCAGCGAAATGGAGAATAAAGTCACTGATTTCTCCGGAAAATGGAGGATGAAGTCCTCGGAAAACTTCGAGGAGCTTTTGAAAGCGCTGGGTGAGTTCTTTACCTCTGGGCTTCTCATGCAAACGCCTTTTTTGGGTTAATTGGTTTGTTTGTCAAAAACTACACAAAAAAAAGCTGTTGCATCTGTTTGTTGCTGTTTTTTTTTTATAGTTATTATTTGAGGATTAAGATGTTTCATATGCATGAGTTCTGGTTATTTCAAGCAACTTTTTTCCGTTGCTTCTTTGGTTGCTCTCTGGTTTATTCATCAGCCACTCACCTCCATTGTTTAAATGCAAATAAAGTTTCCCAAAGTGGCTTTTTCACATTGCTGCTGCCTGAGAGTACTCTTCCCGTTAGGGTACTTGGGTTTGTGCACTATTCAGGTCTGTGTCCCTTTTGCAGGGCCGAGGTCAGGGCGAGGGCCATCCAAAGGCATCCATTAAAAATCTGAAGACAAATAGCCCGTGGACAAATGTTAGATCAGAGGCAGGGTCCTCCTCATGCGGTTGTAATTACAGCCAATGGAAACGGAACTAAGCCTTGACATGGGCCCCAGCAGCCAGCCAACGCTATGACTGACTTTCCTTCAGTGCCCGGGGCCTCCCTGACCCAATCTAAAGCTGTGTGTGTGTCCGTGTGTTGCTTTTGTCAGTACCTCACAGTGAACAAATATGGTCTGAACTAATTCAGACGTCTGAGCTCTCTCTGTCTCTGAAGGGATCCCAACTCACTTTAATAACAGGTCAACTGGCCCTTTCCATTTAGTTGAAATCACATGTCTACTGTGAAGAGTGTACACTCTGATGCAAAGTCAAATATCCACTATTTTACATCCTACATGTAGTTTCTTTCAATTCCACTGATAGCTCATTTAGCCGGCCGTCGTGGTGTAGACCTGTTGAATTGGGCTGGGTCGTAGAGGGCAAGGCGTAGCATTTGTGCTCGATGGTACTGTTGAAAAGTCGGCACAGACAAGAAAATAACATAAACTAATTATCAACACAAACAAGAATACCACAAAACTATCAGAACAAATGGAAAAATCTGTGTAAATTAAACCTGTGGCCACTATTTGTTTGTGAATTCAGTTGTGGTCATAATTATCAATCTAAATGGCAAATCCTTTACTCAATATAAACACATAAAGTAGTTTTTATTGACTTTTAAAAAATCTCTAAGGTGAGGACAGTGACAGGCTCAGATTGATCTGTGCCTCATCTATGAAATTACAGAAATTTGTGGAATTCTAATCAGCGGCATTACAGCTCTTGAAGGTCTAGACGGGCAATTAGTCAAACAAGGCTCTAACACTCGCATTTGTGAATGATTGGGATTGGAATGGTCACATCAGTTCTTAGGCCTGTTTTTTATTCTAAAGTACAAATACAGGCTAGTGAACCTGTAATAAAGCTGCTGGGTTTTAGAATGATATATCTGGCTTTGGGTCTGTTCATTAGAGAACAGCGGTAAGAAAGTGGAAACTTGAAACCAAGACATTAATCACAGGTAATATTTTATTGACCTAATGTTCTGTGTTCTTAACACAGTGGGATTGCTATGTAACAAAGCTGCACAGACTGTTACTTAAAACCTTTACATTCCCATAAAGAATGCGTTAAAGGGAATATTCTTTCTTAGCAAGCAGCTGATAAGAAAAAATTGTGAAAAGCACATTAATATGTTTGCTGTTTGTCATTACCAAACAATGTATTGTTAAAACCAAAACTATGGAAGTGTGATAATCATATGTAATTCTGTTGATATGCACACCTGTGATTCTCCGCGGTGTTTGTGTGGGGTCAGGTGTGAATGTGTTCCTGAGGAAGATCGCCGTGGCGGCAGCCTCCAGCCCGGCCGTGGAAATCACCCAGCAGGGGGAGAGTCTGTCCATCAAGACGTCCACCAGTGTCCGCACCACCCACGTCTCCTTCACAGTGGGTCAGTCCTTCAGTGAGGCCACGGTGGATGGACGTCCCTGCACAGTGAGCAGCCCTTCACTCCTCGTAAAGCACGCCTGTGTGATATCAGTACATGCATACCAGGATTTCGCCAAGGACAGCACGACTGGCCACAGTTCTGCACAAAGAAACATATGGAAATGATTTCAGTGCAACTCCAGAGTCAGCCGGGGTGATAATGCTGAGATCTGGTCTTAATTTCGTCTTGCTGAATGAGTGAGGCCATAAAAATGTTCTGAAATGCACCGAAAGGCACTCTGAGCTCCAGTTGAAACCACTCCCAAACTTTGCTAAAACCCCACCGTTCCAAGCACTTCGGTGGTGTAAGTTATTCTTTTCTTTGTATCCCTGCAGAGTTTTCCTAAGTGGGAAACAGACCGAAAGATCAGCTGTGAACAGACTTCACAGAAAGGAGATGGGCCCAAAACGGCATGGACCCGAGAACTTACCAATGACGGCGAACTCATCCTGGTAATTATTTTCTAAGCGGCCCTCAAATGCAAAAGACGTGTTAAATTCAAGATTTTAAAGGTTTTTAAATATGAGAAGACTGTCTGCCTTGACAGGTTTATGGGAGCCTAGTTATGTTCACGGGGTTTGTACAACTGTGGGGTCATAAATTGCCAGGGCTTTGAGTTCATTTTGTTTTTGGTTCCCAAATTCCATTGTTCAGAGGGTCTGAGATCTCTGGGTCCCAAGTAGTAAAAGTTTGCAGGCCCCTATGCTCGTATGATTTTATATTCACTAGGTCTTGATATTCTTGGTTTACGTGTTTTCGTTGTCATCTTACGACACTGACTTCATAGAGTAAAATATTCCTACAGTTCTGAGTTCTGGAAATGACAGCAATGTGTCCAGTCAGGGTCTGCCACCATTTCATATCTGCTCCTGAGTGCAGGATGAATCTTTTACTTCTTAATCTCTGAAAGACCCTTACATTTAGTTGAGTGTTTGGATGGTGTGTTATGCTAAAGAGACGTGACAGATGCTCTTCGCAATTTTATTTTCGAGAATTTCCTGGGGACCTTGACCATTTTGGTTTGTTGTGGTTGTGGTTGGGGTTGACCTGCTGAAGTTAAGCAAAGGCAGAGCTGGGAAAAGTTAGATTTCATGTAGCTTTGTAACACAAAACAGAAAGTCCATACAGGATTTGGGAAAAGAGGAAACTAGGATTTTTAAAGCATGATAGACAGACACTGTCTGTCATACAGTCTTCAGGTTGGTATATTTAGTCTAATGTGAAACCTCTTAGTTTGGCTTGTTAGCATTATGAAAGAGCACTCGAGACAGTTTTTCTTAAAGCAAAAGGAAAAACGATTGCAGTCTCAAATGTGCAAATGTGGGCTGTCAGACTTTGAAATAAAAACAGGGCATTACATTGATTAAATCTATTTTCTGAGAACACTGAGTCCATTGCAGAGCTATTTCAGTGTGGACCACCTAACTGCCATGTCCAATGTTAAACCACTCGCCTGCACAAAAGCTGTGGCTCTGCATCCACGTCATGTATTAACAACTGGAACCAGAGCAGTGTTCGTAGTTGTATTTGACCAGACTAATTGTTGGCAAATTTACTTTCAAATGTATTAAATACCCCTTAAATACAAGCTGTGTTTCTTTTCAGACCATGACTGCTGGGGATGTTGTCTGTACCAGAATTTACGAGAGAGAATGAAGAACCTTCAGCCAGTGCTGTTATATAATGCTTCTGTGCCTCATGCATTTTAGTCGCCTTGTTTTCTTCATCTTCACCCACCTTCCCAGCCAGTGGGTGCTGACCTGAGATGACAAACTGCGCATAAAAGACAAGATGCCTTAAACTGCAACACCTGTTCACTCGTGTCACATGTATGTTGCGTCTCACATTCCTTATCAGCGCATTATTCCAGTGTCTAAACGCTTTTTAAAGATGTTAATAAACCGTTTTGTAGAAATGTACTGTTTCTGATTTCTTTTCAACGTCCCATTGTTTATCCTCCCTCCTCCCATTCCCCTTGTGTCTGTCTTAATATCACTTTACACTGCTGTTTGCCATTCTTACTCTCATGACTATTCCACACCCTTCCCCCTAAATCTTTCCATTTGCAGTCCACTGGCTCGTCCTCTCTGGGCTCTCTGTCATCATACCTCGCTTCAGTGTGCTCTTGATTAGTGTAAAAACTCCCTAAGATGGTTAATATTTTTTCAATTCTGCTTTGAGAGACACTTGGCATTGACAAGGGGGGAAATAGGGAGTGGAAAGTAAAATGAATAAGCGAAGGGGAAAGTAAAGCCATGAGAAACATAGTTAATAACATCAGGAGTGGTTATGCATATGTCCAAGAATGTGCTCAGTAAAATCTCCCACAGGCACAAACACCTAACTTTCTTCTTTTTATGCTGCACTGGCAGATATGTAACTTTGAACACCTTTTTTCAGTGCATAACGATGGCATCAAACTACAAAACTAGACTGTTAAGATTAAGATTCAGCAGCATTCACTGTCCACAAAGTCTATCCCGCGACCAGCTAAAACCTAACAGCCTTCCTCAGTCGAGGCAAACTTCATCTTGCTGTGGAGAAATGAACCTTCAGGGGCTCTGAGGCACTTCCTGAGAAGGGCACTGCTACGGTTCACATGCACTGATGGTTTTTCCAGGTTTTCAAACAGCATGCAGACTTCTGAAGTGATTCCCAGTGATGTACACACAGTGCTGAACAAGCAGCTGGGGCCCTCTGCCTGCATGCAGTTAATTTTCTCAATAACATCAGAGAGTCGACACATGTCTGCTAGGAGCAGAGTGTTCTCAGTTGCTCTTTTTATCATTAAGGGCGTCAGTGCCAATGGCTGGGTCCAGCTATTACTAGTGCTCAGATTCATTTAAAAGTCAGTCTGGTAAAAAAAAAAAAGATATACCATCATCATCTCACGCCCACAGAGGTGTCCCAAGATACATTTCGGGGGCTTGTTGGATGACTGATGAGGTCTGTAAGATGAGAAGGCACAAAAAAAAAACTTTGTTTGCAAAGCTGTTTATGTGACAGAGATTTTTCCTGTAATTATTGCTGATTTATCAAACAGCCAATTTGACTGGTGTGGCTCGTTTCTTGCTTTTCTGCTTTGGTGTGGACTTTGAAACGTAACCCGCAGCTATGAAGATGCCTGAAATGTTTTGGATTAGAACTTTTGAATTTATCACAAAGACAGCTATTAAATGCATGATTGAAAAAGGGTGAACAAAAGCCCAAATGTCTGTAGATGACACATCCTCAGCCTCAGTTTGTGATTTATCCTCTCAAAGACAGAAAGTATGTTTCCAATGGCCTCAGTGAAACTCATTCTATTGTGTAAGTCCTCTAAACCGCAGTGCATTAACTACACTCCAGCGGGGTTGGAAATTTCCCTGTTTATTCAACAATCAACTATGTGTTGCCCACCCACACGCGTCCAAATAGACAAGATGCAAGATTATTTCTTAATGTCCATTCTGACGGATGATTGTAAGCCTCATTGAAGCAATATAAAGCGGTCCCTCCTTAGGCGGGTCATTTTCCACACTCAACTGTTATGCCAGTTCATTCCTCAGGCAGTGATGTCATGGAGCGTCCGGTTGCTGGATTGGCTGAGGTGGAATGCTGTGGTTTCAGGACCACAGAGGCAACCGAGTCCAGCCTTTGATTTGAGGCCATCTAAACTCATCGTGACAGAACCTGTTAGGGGACATGATGAGTCACAGGAGTCGGATAACAAACACAGATGCTGCTAGCCATAAAGACTGAGTCCATGAACAAGTTCATTTCGTTGAGTGAAGTTTTCAGTCTTTAGGGTTTACCCTAAAGATTCCTTAATATTCAGTGTTGATCAGAGATGTCACTGGTGAGGAAACATATATGAACTATGTAAAACATTTAATACTGTTTCTACAGTTATTGATACTCAAAAATTGTGTAAAAAATTATAAATCAAAACCGTTTTCAATTACGAGCAATCTGCTGTGATTTAAGTCTACACATATCACTTAGAGGAAAAACTTGGAGTAACTTTCTATGAAAATATCTAAAATAATGAACATGGAGCTGACCCCCTGATATGCTACAATAATTTACATATCAAGCCTTAAATTATGTTATGATAGATGACGGAGCAGCTGTAAGAGAGTGTATGAACAGGTCAGAGGGTACACCCTGTGTGTGTGTGTGTTTGTAATGAAATCTCATGACTGTCCTCACCCATGTGACCCCATGTGACATAGGAGAGCAGATTGAAAAGTGAACAAGCCAGGTTTTATAAGGGTAGTAGGGCGTGAAACATGTATAAATTGGTGGAGCTGAAGATATAATCCTATCCGCTGCTGCTCAACGTGTGACTGTGGGGTCATGTGTGAGAAATGAAACCTTTGAACCTTTAAGATGCTCCATCTACAAATTAACAGGTCAAAAGAAAGAGTTTTGATTATTCACATTAATGTATTTCAGTGAAGATGTATGAAAATACCTCATTGGAATTATAGATTTTTAAAGGATATTTTAACTATATGTATTTTGTATTTTAATGGTAAAAATAAGTGAAGCGTTATCCAAGTCAGAATGAAGGAAGCTCTAATCACACCTTAGTCCTGAGATTCATGTTCAGATTAGATTAGTTCATTAGATTATGTCCAAGTGTGACATCTACTGGAAAAAGAGATATTAACCTTTTTTGTGGTTGTTCTCACCCTAATAGGACCTGAATAGTCCTGTAAACACCCTGTAAACATTTAATAGCCATTTGCTTGGTCAGGTCGCGGGTCGGCTTCACACATGTGTGGAGTCACAGTTCAATAGAAGCAGACAGGAGCAAAGACTGAGATTGAAAAGAAAAGCAATAATTTGGTCCATCTAAATACTGGAGTTGAAAGTTCTAAAGAAATATCAGGATGAAGTTATGATCAATTACAACAGAATCCAAGAATATTAGGAAATGTTATTGTTGACAAACAAAAGGTGTAAAGATGCCAGATTGGAATCACACTTATTTTCTGTTCTGTAAAATTATGATAAAACTGTCATGGAAAATATTGTGCAAATTTAATTGAGGCTCACATCATAAATATATATTGTTCATTAAACTGAGACAAACTGACAAGTGACATTAAGTGTGCCATGTCTTTGCACCTGATGCTGCTAGTAAGAGAATGTATAGTAAATACGTCACTTTAAAAAATCTGATATGATCTTGAAGCATGCAAAAAGGAAGCAACACGAAAATTATGTGGTTGTAAGTTCATGATCGAACTGTATTTGAGTGTGCCCTGCTGTGCATATTTTTGGTTTTAAATATAAGTAGTAAATATAAGCCAATTGTAACATTTTTAAACAACTTAACAAATAAGGCTGTATGGTTCAGTCACCTGATTATCATTGGAATATTTTTGAGATGCCTTGAGTTTACATTTGTTGTGATTTGGTACTATGTTAACTCAAAACGACAGATTAACTGAACTGCACTGAATTTACTTTTTCAGTAAAGTTAAACAGCAAAAAAATGAAAAGTGAATGGTGGACAAATGCATTTAATCGCTTTTTTTTTTTTTTTTAAACATACGCAAAACAAGGGAAAAAAGTAACAGTTGAAGCTCAGAGAGGTAAAAATCTTCAGAAATTTCTGCGCTGAAAAGGAAAGTTTTTTAAAAACATCTCCTTTAGCGCCATTGAACCTCCCCACGTGACTCTGCCGCAGCAGAAGTCACATGACCGCCTCCTGGCTACCTACTTCCTGTTGCACGGTTGTGTTCCTGCGGGAGAACCTAGTGGACCTGCTCCGTTCTACGGTGACGCGAGGAACCTGCATATATTTTCTGTCTGTATTACCGAGCATTTTACGACGCAGTTGTTTAACCACCAGCTGGACGGTTAAAGACATTTAAACTGCGGAGAGATGAGCCCCGACGAGCCGTGCAGCTAGCTGACGGGACAAACACATCGCACCTCACGCACATTCGTTAGGAATCCGAAACTACACATTTGGTTTCTATAAGGCTCACGTAAGCGGTGGCGACTCCGCGACATTAGCTGCCACTGACATGTCAAAATACACGAGCTTTCCAGAGCCAACGGAGGACCCAAACCCCTTCCAGGTGGGTGACGTGACCATTGTGCTTCGCTGCGTGTCTGATGGATGAAAGATGCTGTCTGGGTGTAATGTCATACGTGTTGTTGCTCATATGACGAGCTTATTGTTTTTTTGTATTTTTATTTATGGCCCTGAAACCCAGCCCACTTGTAGCTTTCAGTGAACAGTAAGTAAAGGCCGGAATCTAAGCTGACGAGGCATCTGGCCAAGTGGGATGTTTTACTGTGGTAATGAAATCATTTGATCTGCTCTGTTTCATCCACTAGGACCCGGCGGTGACTCAGCATAGCAGCAACACAGGATATGCCACACTGGACCTTTACAACCCTTTTGACAACACTACTGGGGTGAGCATGGAAGGGGACTGCTTGTTTACTTGATCTAAGCAAAGAAAGTGGAGGAGGCTCCAGAGTGAAGCTTTGTCTCTAAGAACTTCCTGTTTTTTTCTTGCTATCTGTGCATTTCGTACAGCTTTTCTTATGGTTGGTGCTGTAACCTTTGTGTGACATATTATTCCCAGAATAAAGGTGTTGTCACTTCAAATTCATCCAATAATTCTCATAATCAGAAACAATTAAAGATTGTTAAGAACTGTGACATGTTGGAATTGAAATATCATGGGGAAAGCCTTATTTAATCTAATTACATCATACAAGGGTAACATATGAATACAGAATAAATCCTAAACAACTGTGGAGTCTGTTTTCGAATCATTTGCACTGATTTATTCAGATTTTGTACATGTTATGATATAATTGTAGATGATTGCATTTTTTCTGCTTTTTAGATTTTATGGGACAAATTCTTCTTATAAACCTTTTTTTTTTCTTTCAAAAAAGTATTTCTGTGTGATTTTCAAATAGCTGAGATTATTTTAAGAGTTAAACGAATACCAGATCAGTTAAGATTCAAAATTAAGATTTAAGATACATTTAATAGTAGAGAGCAAAATCTGACCATGTAAAACTTACTTTAACCACCAAATATCAGGGACATTTGTTTTCCAATATTCTCTCCATTGTCAGATGCGTTTTTTTTAACTGAACATGTGTTTTGCAGCCTCCTCCACCGTATGAAGCCACCTCTCCTTCTGCTCCAGCTGTTCCTGTGCAGACGCCACCCAGCAGAACAACACCCACCGAGCCTCGCAACTATGGCTCCTACAACTCCCAGGTACCCCTCCTCCAGACGTACACTTCTCACTTCATGGCAGCTTGATGCTCATAAATGGTTGGATGTAGACAATAAAGATGTTTTTTGTACACATTTGTTGTTTAAAGTCAATAAAAGACTTGTATTAGTGTAAGTTATTAACAACATAATAGGCAACACTTTATTTGTGTTTTTTTTTTTCTGTAAGCAAAAATTTTTTGGAATTTCTAACAAAAATGCTGTTTCTCTTTGCAAACGGACATGTTTCTGCTTCCTTCCCTGCCTACTGTCTGGCTGTGCCAGCCTGTGGTGAATGCTACCACAGCTGAGCTCCTGAGGAAGCAGGAGGAGCTGGAGAAGAAGGCCCAGGAGCTGGAGAGAAGAGAGCGGGAGCTCGAGTCGCATGGCCTCGGACCTGGAGCCTGTAAGAAGACGTGTGGGGAGATGAGGGGAGATCTGGAAGGATTTGGTTCAAAAGCGCTAAAGGAGAAATTGGGGATCATAATATGAATAGGATAATGTACTTTTTTGTTGGTTAAAGGGAGACAGTAGTGTGGGAATGCTTCTGTTTTCAATTAACCAAGCAAAAACAAATTCTAGAAAATAAATTCCCCCTCTGTTGCAACTTTCCTCTCCAGCACGTCAGAATAACTGGCCCCCGCTGCCTTCCTTCTGCCCTGTTGGCCCCTGCTTCTATCAGGACATCAGTGTGGAGATCAGCCAGCGCTTCCAGCGTACTGTCACCATCATGTACTACTTCTGGATGTGTGAGTTCAAAATCTGCTCTCTATTTGGAGGGGCTTTATCTGACCAGGCAGAAGTAAAACTAAAATCTGCCACCTAATCACCTTTTAGAATTGAAAATACAAGGCAGGAAGAGCTGACTCGTGGTTTTGTGTATCTGCTGGGGGTTTCAAGGGTTTGTGAAAGTTTATAATGCTTTACTTAGAGAACCATGACTATGGGGGCACTTATTGGGGGCATCTAAAAAAAGAAAAAATCTATTTATTCGAAAGAAAATAAGCTGAGGGCAAAAATGTTTTCGTCTAATGTGTTTCGGACTCTAAAATGGACCAGAATCCTGTTTAAAGGCCAGGCTCCGGTGGCTCAGCCGACATGGTGAAACCATTGACACCAGCTGCCTGTTCTTTTAATGAAATGGCTGACTAGTTTTAGTGTTTGAATGAAGAAGGGCTCTTGTGGAGCATTGTCCTCTGGCAATGCCCATACCTTTTCTTGTCTTTTTTAATTTGATGGAAGTAATTATTGAATTGATTTAGTGGAACCAGTTCCCCTATTTCCTCTGCTCCACGTCTTCAACAATTTTTATTAAGTTGTTAAATAAAGTTGTACAGCTGTAAACAGTAAGGCAAAGACAATTGTGGCATTTTATACTTTGGGCCAAACAACAAGAACAAATGCAGCTTTTATAAGTGTATGAACTTGTATATTCAATTTCTGCTTTGCCTCTCTGCAGAATGATCAAATGCTTGCCTTGAACCAACACTGCAGCATGTTGCTCCAAGGCGTTTATTGAGGAATTTCTTAAGATAGACAAAAACAGGCCATAATGGTCTTGTAACTAATCTTTTAGAGGCATATTAAGGAGAGATTTTTTTTTTAATCTAAGCAGAAACCAAAGAATTCAATTAAAAGTAACAAATAAATCATGTTTTACATTAGCCAAAATCCCACAAAATGGGCCATTTATTTGCTGTTTTTTTTAATTTGTTGTCAGGGTGGCTTGAATTCCAAGTTCATCCCTGGATTTAAACTGTAGTGCTGTTCCCGGTTGTTCATTAATCCCCTCTCTGGCTGTCTCTGTGTTTAATCACCCTTTATCAACTCTAGTCTGCACTGGCACGCTTCTGTTCAACCTGGTCTCCTCTCTGGCCATGTTCTGTGTGGACAGCACCGGGGGCGTGGGCTTGGGCCTTGCAATCCTTTGGGCGCTCCTCTTCACCCCCTGCTCTTTTGTCTGTTGGTATCGTCCTGTCTACAAAGCCTTCAGGTGTGTGCCACCATCATGCTGTTTCCGTGATTTCCTAATCAAAGATATGTTTGTTGAGACTTCGGCTGCTATTACACTTCTATATTTAGTTTTTTTTTTTTTTTTCCTCCAACAGGAGTGACAGCTCCTTCAACTTCTTCACCTTCTTCTTAATTTTCTTTGCCCAAGTGGGTGTCTTTGTCATCATGACTATTGGCATCCCTGGGTGGGGTTTCAGGTATGATTAATAAACAATCTCCATGTCAGACAGCTCTGTACTGTTCATGCTTTAGAGACCGGAATTAGAATCGGTGTGAATATAATTTAGTTTAGTAAAAAAACTTTTGCACTGATCATCACCACAGGGGCTTTTCTGATTGCATCAGCAATCCTTGTATTCCACTACACTTCATGTTCCCACAGAAAACAACAAAGCAACCTTGAGGCATCTATTTTAGTACATGGCAGCAGTGATAAATGTTGTCAGATTTACCAGAACCTGGAAATAATCAGATCATTTTCATTTATATTTTAATTTATCAAATAAAAAAATGGCTACTTTTACTAGATTTAAGTAACATTTTCTCACATTGTCACCCTTTTAAACCTATTTATTTGACCTTGTTTTTCCTTCAGTGGATGGATTGTGAGCCTTGCTGCTCTGAAGAGCAATGTGGGTGTCGGTGCGATCATGATGATAAATGCCATCCTATTTACTGCCCAGACTGCTATGGGGGTGGTCATGCTGAAGAAGGTGAGTGCATCTGTTTAAATCTATAACAAATTCACATGTTGTAACATAAAATTAAGGCCGTGCTGTTCTTTTTACCGACATGTAAGTCGTGTTAACCCTGTACAAACTCTGATATGTGATCACTTGGGAAAAAGTCACATTATTTTCCTCCAGCCAAACAGGGTAAACACAAAATATAGCAATAATCTCATCTGCACAAAAACGAAGCTATAACTCTTACTGAAAGGTCAGAGCTACCAAAGAGATTTTTTTTGCGTCACCAGTTAAGGAATACTGCCGGGAGTCATTGTGAATATTGACGTACCGAGTCAAGAAAACAGCCAAACTCTGCGCTGGTTTTCTGGGCCAAAGAGGGTGTATCTATAACCATAGTTGTACTTGTAGATGCTAACATACCAACTACAATAAACTCCTTCTAGAAAGGATGGATGAAGCCTCCAGGTCTCACAAAATAAGACAATTGGAAAGGGCCTTTAAAGTGTATTCTGGGTAATGTCCAGAAGGGGGCGACATTTAATGGTAACCAAAAAAAAGGAAAAATTACATAGAATTTTTTTACAGAAAAAAAACTCTCTCTTCACTTGTTTACTTAATGGACCTTTTTCTTAAGGTTGAAAGGTCTAAACTGATTGGAGCAGATTTCCCCTGATAAAACAAAGATTTAGTAAAATATAACCCATGTAGAATACTGTCATTTGGGTTGATTATTTTCTAAGTCAGGGCCTCTTCAAAGTCAACCCCAGTAAATGTTTGGCACAGTTTAGTCAGATCTACCATTTGTTTATAAGGCCCTGTTGCAAAAGATCAAAATAGTCATGGTGAAAATACAAAAAAAGGATTATGATATATCTTAAACAGGTCATATATCCATTCAAACAATGTTTAGTTTATTAATAGGCCTCAAAAGCAAGGTGTAATTCAGTGTTGCTCAAGGGCAAGAGTGAATTTGCCAAGCCTGCGCCACCAAAATCTAATTTCCTGAATTGTGTAAGATGTCGGAGGACATGTTTTATCATTATCACCTTTTCTAACATGTGATGATTCTGGATTATAAATAAGGATTATGCCTATAAAGGCTAATGATAAAACTAAAAAAGACATCAAAGCTGACTAGTTTTTTACCCAGTCAATGAAAGTATTCTCACCGCTTTGCTGTGGCGGTTCACCTTCTGTCAAACATTCAGTGGTTAAGCAGCTCTAATAAAAGCCACAATATCAGGTTGTGGGTATCACTTACACCCTCACACTGTTCTTAATGTGATGATGAATTGCTGCACATATCGTGTGTCAATGTGATCTGCTCTTCCCTGCTACAGATCCACAGTCTGTACAGGCAAACCGATGCCAGCTTTCAGAAGGCTCAGGCCGAGTTTGCCACCGGAGTCATGTCTAATCAGGCCGTACGCCAGGCAGCTGCCTCCGCTGCCCAGGGGGCCTTCACTGCACCCCGATAAAGAGCGACCAACAGCGCTTGGAGAGTGAGGAGTGGAGGATGAGCTTGATGAAAAATCTATTAGTTGGGGGGGAATTATATTATACCTCCCTCTAAACTAAACTTATGGACACATGCATGAAACAGATGTGGTGGCTGTCTAATTTCTGAACGTGTACAGGACAAACTAGCTACATAGCCAAACCAAATTAACAAATCTGAAAGTTTAAGAAACCTAAAGATGGTGTGAACTATAAAAACAAAAGGCTGAATGAAATTTGAAGTCAGACCAGGTGTCTAATGATGCAGGGAAGAAGCTCTGTGCCAAGTAGGGTGAGACAAGCATGGCTATCCCCCGTCTTTAACTGACACGGGATGTCAATAGCCAAACTCCAGCAAATCCTAATACTCGCCGCACTCTGAGATGTTGCCACTTTAACATTTGATCCTTATCTGAGCGGCACTACTTTTTGTTGCTTAAGTGTAAGTTAACATTTTGTTTGTTTGAATGTTGTTGTTGTTTTTTGGGGGGATTATTATTACAAATGAGAAACCCCCTTTGCTGTATTGCCAAAACCTCTCATACTGTAAGGATTAAGAACATGTGTTCCCAGCACCTGTCACTGTTGCCTTGGTGCTGCTTGTGGTTGTTATTATCACTGTCTTGGTTTTAATAAAAAATATATTGTCATGCTTTCACAATCTTGTGTCTTTATTGCTTTATCGTGATCACAGAATCACACATACCAGTTCAAAAATCTTAGTTTGACCGTGTCGGCCACCCCTCCAGTTTTCCGCTTGTAACGGTTAACTGACAAGCGGACCTGCGTTGCTAGGAAACGGCCAAAGTAGCTCTGAAGAAGCAAAGCTTGCCCGATATATATCGAAAATGTAAAGTTTTAAAAGAGGCATTTCACAACATTAGCCCCCCAAAGATAATGGATCTGGATCTCGCGAGACAATACACGATTTCAAGTTGTTGCTTATTTTTGAACCTTGTTTTTTTTTTTTTTTTGTGAAGCTTATATCCTGGCAACGGATACAAAATGAAAAATACTGAAAGTGCCATTAGCTTTTTTTTCACGCTGAATGCTTCAAGTCTAATTTTTTTAAAAAAAATCTTTATGGGCAATATGAATATGAATGTGGGTCTGCTTCCCCTTTGAGATTCTCGGTTTGGTTTCCTGACTTGAGCCGTCTGACAAGCGGCTGAGACTTTTATGGGCTGCCACACAGACGTCAGGGACCGCTCTGGACCGTGAAGATGGCGGAGGCTGCCGACACACCACAACACCGTTTTTACTGTCACTCCTGTAAACGTGCGACAGACCCCAAATTCCCGGTGAGTTGTCTTATGAGTTTTTGCTTTTGTTCCACGCGAGTCTTCCACCATGTCCCTCTGAAAAGAGGAATGACTAATGTTCAGGGGCGCGAGCTCCCGACCAACGCGCACATATGAACTTATTTACTCTTAACAGGCGACTTCCAAACTATAATAACCGGAATCCCTAACGCACACTTGGTTTCCAACAGCCAGAACGAGGTGGTTCGTGTGGACCAGGACAGCATGGTCTAAACTCTTAAATTAGACTGAGCTGGTACAATATGGCAATTTGCTTTGCCATATTTAGAAACACCGCTGCTGGCCACCCTGCGTCCACTTGTTTACAGTCAGCTGCGCGTGAGGGGCCGCGTGGGGGTCACCTCTTCATGCAAAACTTCAGATGGGCGTGTTGCATCCCTCCAATTTGATCTGCCCTCCTTCCACTTTAAACTGAAACATTAAAATAATGACTTAATTTGTCTGGGAGTGCATTTTTCAACAATGGTAGATTTCTTGAAAAACTAATATATAGACCATTAAGGTGTTATTGCATCGTAACGACATGAGATTTTTAGCCAGGTTCAGAAGATTATACTTTTTTTTTTCTTCCTCAAGGATCTCATCTGCCCCAGATGTGAGTCTGACTTCATAGAGGAGGTAACAGAAAACTCCAGGTACAGCAGAGGTTTAGTAATGAAAGGAGATCCTTCTAAAGATTTATGGATATCTCCTCTACATTCAAAATGTGAAGCTTATTAAAGATATGTGGACCATGTAATGCATGATAGATTTATATTTCCTCTTTATTTCTTATCCAGCCTCCTCCAGGACCACTCGCCTTCAGTTTTCAGTGAAGAGACAAGCTCATCACTCTCAGAAGTCTGTTCATATAAGTGGCATTTTAATCAGCCCAATCCCTGTCTCCAGGGCTTTGGTTCACACTTTTACTGCTCTGGTCTCTATCCAAGGTATGGCAGCTGGTTTTCACGGAGCTCTCTGCCGCCCTGTCGCATCCGCCTTCCTTTGAATCAGACTCAGAGGACAACGAGCGGGTATCTGAGAGCAACCACTCCTCAGACTCCCCGGCCCCTGAGTCCGAAGTAGAGGAGTCCCTCACCGACTCTGAACAAGAGAGGACACCCAGGCCGGAGCAAAGGACTGCAGCACAAGGGTGTGTGGCGTCGTGCGACCCAGAATCAGTGCCATGGTTTCGCAGGGTTATTCTATAAAACTGTTACGTCGTGGAAAATAACTTTTTAAAAATCAGTTTGAGATAAAACTGTATACATGAATTTAAAAAAACAAAACCTAGTGAATTAGTCATTTTCTGACACTGTTGGAAATACAGTAAAACGGGACTGCTGGGTGTTTTTGCTCCTTCCAGGGTGGCGCAACAGTTCTTGGCTGACCTGTTTACGAATAACGAAAACCCCGCTGCTGCACCAGCTGCACCAGCTGCACTGTAAGCGCTTCCTTCAGTTTTTCGATTTACATCATTTGCTTTTGATTTCACTCTGGCACTCTTGCACTCTGCTGCCCTCTGCTCTCTTTCCCTTCCATCTCTCAGCTCCAGCATGCTGCAGTTGCACTCCAACCCAGGAGATTACGCGTGGGGTCAGGGAGGTCTGGACACAGTTATCACAGAGGTCAGTGCAGTTGCCACGAAGCCCTGAAAAATCAAAGCCTGGACTACCGCTCGTCTCTTTGTGTTCCCCGCCAAAGCTGTTCCTACTGCATAGCTGTTTAGCTCTTGCATGTGATCATGGGACTGCCTTTGCTGACCTCCCTCTTCTACTTGCCCAGTTACTAGGCCAGCTGGAGGGCTCAGGTCCACCCCCTGCCCAAAAGGAGGTGATTTCATCCCTGCCAAATGTTTCCATCTCTCAAGAGCAGACAGGTGGGAACTGTTCTGTACCAACTGATTCTTTCAATGGAGTTTATTCATATGTTTGGTTGAAAGATTTAGGTTAATTCTATTAGAATAGAAAGCGATCCACTTTGGAGTCTTCAAATGCTAAATTACTCTGAGGCTTTGTTGTCTTTTTTCTGCACTTCTGAAATTTGCTTGTTGCATATTTTTCCCCCACCCACTCATCCTTAAGTGCCTCACGCTCTTATTGTCTTTCTATTCTTTCCTTTTATTTGACACTATCATCATCTTCTTGACTGACCTTGTAGCTTTCTTTTGCTCCTTCTCTCTAGTTTTCTTTACCTTTTTTATCAGCAATTCCCCTTCCTTTCCTGCCTGTAACTCTCCCTCTTTTCAACTGTCTTTCCCTTTCCTCTGCTATATTCCCTTCATCTTTTCTACTGTCTTCTACTTATTTATCATTCTGTCATTCAATTTGTTTATTTTATTGTTGTCTTCTTCTGTCTTTCCCTCCATACTCTCTTTTACCCTTTTGTCTATTCTCCCGTCGTCTTACACTTTTGTTTTTTCTTTGTTTCTGCTAGAGGTTCACTTGCTCTAACTTTCCTCTCCTCTGCTTTATTATTTTTTTTGTTTTTATAACTTACCCTCATTACTTTGTGTTGCAAAGAGAATATCGGGTAGCCTTAACGACCATTCTGTGGAGCCACATTGGAAAAATCATGAATACATTTTTCTTATCTACATTATTCCTGTAATAGTTGACCCAGGATTCGCATCTGTGTAGAATAAATAATCTAAGTATATTATGACTAAGTTTGCCGTCTTTTTCTACCTTTTTTCATGAAGTACTTTTTATTTTACATGTTTTTGTCTTCCAGACTGCAGACTAGAGTGTCCAATTTGTAGGGAGGAGTTTTCATTAGGGGAATCTGTCAGAAAGCTTCCCTGTCTCCATTACTACCACAGTGAATGCATAGTGCCGTGGCTGGAGCTGGTAAGAATGAGGGGTGGCTGTGGCCAGGGACTTGGAAGCTTTTTTCAGATGATTTTTTTCTGTTCCACTTGCATATAAAAATACCTTTTTGACACCAAAAGTTGTACTTATGCTCTGCGACTTATATTTTTGTTTGCTGAACAACAGTTTTTTCTCTCCTCTCACAGCATGACACTTGCCCAGTCTGCCGCAAAAGTCTTAACGGTGTTGACAACAGCCTCTCGCCCACGTTGGAGATCCCAGAAGTGCCATCTGCCAGGCAAGAGAAACAGGAGGGGCAGGCAATCTGAGAAACGAGCCGTCAACGACTACCTCCTACAATACAGTCAAAAAGAGATGCTTCTTCCGTCCGATCAGATGATTTCAAATTAAAAAAACACCTCAGGCTTCACAGTTCTAACTTGCAACCTCAGCCCCTCAGGTGATTATTGCATCTCTGCTGAGGCCATTCGTGTTTCTGCCATCACATGCACTGAAGGATCCGGCAGTTTGCTGACAAGGTGACACAGTGAGGCGTCCTTCTCACCGCGCTGTCCTCTCAGGTGGTTTTCTGAATGACTGACTTTGATGTCGTGAGCTAATCACCACTGACCTGCCAGTGGAGGTCAAAGTGAGTCATGGAGAAACACTTTAATTATTGTCTTAGTAAGACAGTTTGGTCTTTTTATGCAGCATTTCATTGACCAATGTGAAGCTGCTATTAAAGCTTGGTCCTGTGACTCTCAGACTTTAAATTTGAATTGACTTAAAATACAACGGCAAAGTTAACTTCACTACCCCCCCACCCCACCCCAGAATACTTTTTTCTTTGATATTCATGCAGGTACTTTATCAGATAGATCAGGGATTTTTCAAAGTCTAAGACAATAAACCTTCCCTCCGGCAAAGTTTGTAAAAAAAACAATAGAATTACAAAAATGGCAGTCATGTAAAATTAATGTAAAAAATATTGTTTCTGAGGTAATCTGAGTTATTCTTTTGAATGATTAACTAATAACTATTGTGATATTTTTTTATCCCATTCATTGGGCTTCCCCAAAACTGTTTGGAGTCCTTCCTGTGTGAGACCACATTTTCACAACCTGTGGATTCATTTAATTTATTAAATGGAAACTTGGAACATTCATTGTTGCATTTACTTATTGCTGCATTTCCTAATTTTTAGTTCAGCTAAACTGTCTGCATTTGGTTTGTCCAGCAGGAATTGGTCAAATCAAATTACAGCAAGCAGAAGTGGCGTTCAAATTGGTTCTACAACAGGTTGGATGGTGTTTCCTCTGCGTGTCATTTTCATCAGAGACAGAAGGGAGTTCCGTTTTCATTGTAAAAAGATAACTGAAAACCCTCTCAACAATAAATTGTAGGATAAATCTGGTTAAAGATTAACTTAATTGGCAACTGGAGAGTTTGAACATAATTTGTAGAAAATTGTCAGGATTTAGAACGTCTTAAATCAAATTACCCAAAGAAAAACATAATCTAACAGGTATGTTATGCAGTCGCTCTTTTCCGATGCAGTATTTAAAGGTGAATTTAAAATGTAATTAGCCTAATGAGAGTAGCCCTTTCCAGTTTAGCTATAATCAAATCCCCTGCCCCCCTGTGACATATTTCTCTAAATATTTCTCTAAATTGACATGGTTCTTCCATTTACATGGAGCCCAAAGTCCAATCCTGCTTAACAATTGATTATGCAACTTTTATAAGAACTGTGCTGTTTGGATAACTCAGTTACAAGTCAGTCAACTAATAGCTCGGGTTCGAACGAAGAAAAGGAAGTGCCATGGTTTATTTATAGGCTGTAGAGCTCCGTCTCCTTCCCCTGCCTGCTGTTTGTCCACCGTAAGGTACTGTTGACCCTCTGTGGCCGCTCACCAGGCACCGCGACTCTGACAGTTGACTGTTGCATACCATCAAACACACCCTCAACCAGCCCGAAAGACAGCTCCCCCACGGCCGCCCAAAATAGCCCAAATAATGAGGCGCGGGGATTTTTGTCAGTGACCAGGGACCGCAGGAACCGACATTTCCACTCCATTCCTCTCCTTTCCTCACCTCTCCTTCTCTCCTCTCCCCCCGCCCTCGCGCTCCCTCCTCCCTCCTCGGAGGGACTGAGAATGCCCGTGTTGTACTGACACAGTAGCGATACGGGCTGAGCAGACATGGAGGCCCGATTAACGAGAGAGGCCAGTGTTGACACATCCAGGCCCAGCTAACGACAAGTCGTTGTGGATTTCAGAGCATCTCGGGAAATATTACGGATACCAATTGCTGTAAGGAAAAGAGGATTTTAAGAGCGAGGAGGAAGAAATAAAGGGAGATCCATTTCGGGTCTCTGTTGATTCAACGCAGCCGCCATTTTGTTGACAGTTAGTGTTTTTTTAATAACCTACACGGCGCTGCATCTGCTATATTCTACCACTGGAATATAATTCACCACATTTTTTTGCGAGTGCTCTCCAGCCGATTTAATTGTACGTTATTCTTTGAAAACACTTTGGAATATTTTTCTGCTTTAGCTCACTTGCTAGTACATCGTTAGCCGTCGTAGCTGAGATGTAGTAACACGAGTGTCTACGAGAATGTGACGGAGATGCAAGATTATGTACATCACTTGCCCTGAGTTGTGCCGTTTTCTTTGGGTTTACTCAAACTGTCTTGAAGCTGTCGGTGTTTGTCAGTAGTTATTTTGCCTGTAAACACTGTTATTTCTGGCTGTACGGGTTGAAAAAAGCTTAAATCGTCCTTAAATAGATGGCTAGTTAGCTACTGCCAGTGCCATTGATACAGCACGGGCTCTCTTATTGGATGGGTGTTAACTGCCATTATGTTATTAATTAGCAACAAAATTCCCAGAAGTAGGGCGTTTGTTAAGTGGCTTTGCCTCTCAACCTGCTACTGTCCTAATTATTTGGGAAATACGTGTCTTGGGGAGCGGGGATGCTTTGCATGTTGGCACTCAGCTTCCACCATTGCAACTTTCTGTTTTGGAGCGGGTAAGGTTAACAATTGATTTTTATGGGTCGTCAAGAGTAGTGTGCTCGGGGCGTCCATTTGAGACTTATAGAAATATATCTACTTCACTAGCTGCTTTTCAGCACGAATTGAGGCAGTATTACCAGCCTAAGTTGTAGCTTTAACACAAGGGGAAAGGTTTTAATCTGAGGTCCTCTCTTTAGTTGTGGCTCACGGCACATGGCTCAAATTGTTTTTTTTTACATTGATAGCTAGCTATGATTTTAATCGATGCCTGATTGTGTTTTGGTGTTGGTATTTCAGCTGTTGGAAGATATAAAGATGTGTGGCCACCACGTTGATGCACATGAAGGCAGGACACAGAGCCGAATAATGTGATCACTTGTTTCTGGAAAAATACAGAGGTGAGTAAAGATTGTGTTTCTTATTCAGACTCGGTGATTTGTTGATCATGTCGATAAGGAAACCCCCAAAAAGATAAAACAGCGTCTCAGTGTGTTTGGTTTAGCATGCTTATGTTTACACACGCATCGTTCTTTTAAAATGCATTGCATATTACTTTGAAACGCTTGAAGCTTGTGGCTCCAACGCTGCCTATTCTTAAGAGAAACCCAGTTTTATGAGTGTGACTAAACGGCGTGTAGCTGCTTTGAGAAACGAGCGTGAGGCTCACGATCTGTCCCCATGAGGGGCAGTCCTGACTGTACAGGAAACTGAATGCAGATAATGCTGCTTGGTTTGTTCAAACCTTCGCTGGTCAGCCACGCGTTTTGCATAACGTGCGGTGAAGTGTAGCTAATTAAAACTGTGCACGCGGATGTTGCACGCTGCATTTGAAGCCCGATGTGAATTGGTAAGAAGGAGCTGGCGGAGCCCATGTTTGCACGCCGCAGGGACGACTGACAGCTGTCAAGTTCTGCTGCCCGAACTCCTAAAGTCTTCTAGCTTATGGGTTTAAACATTGGTGCTGTTTCTTTCTTTTGAGGTCTGTTAGGTTTTTTTTTATAGCACTGCTGTTGTCAGGTGATACAAAGCAATGGTGGTAGTAAAGGAATTTGGCCCGGCTCTGCACTAATACAGATGGAGTAAAAAAAAAAAAAAGCAAAGAACAGAAAAGCCCTAGAAATGACAGGGAGCTCTTGGAGCAGACGCCAGCCCTCATGTGAATGATGTGGGGGGTGGGTGGGTTGGATACTATTGCTATGGCCAAGGGGAAGTGAGGAGTGAGGGAGAAGGGGGGGAAGAGGGAGGAGGGAGAGGAAGAGGGGGGGGGGGGGGGGAGTTAGGGGAGGAAAGAAACGGGAGGGGGCGCGGGAAGTTGTTTACTACGTTCCTCCGTGATCTGCCTTTTTGTTTTTTGGTAGTCTGATACTAATTAACGATTTTCAATTATTCTTTGTTAACATTTGTTCTAATTTTCTTTGAACTTTAAATCCTGGCTAATGTTCTGAAATAATAATGCAAACATCTGTCTGGCTGTTTTAAAACCACTATTGCGTAGTTCTGCAGTATAAATGATAATACACATGACTGTTTTGTATTTGCTATTGCTTTGTAAATACAAGAACAACTTGATGCAAACTTGGAAGTGATATGCTTAGGTGTAAAAGCTTGTCTATTTCACATTAGAAAACGATATGGCCAAGTAACATGTTATTAACTCCAGAACAAGAGCCAGTAAATGACCTGGCGTAGCTTGTTAAACATAAAAGAAATGTGTTGACTCGCCGACAGGCTTTTCTAAAATCTTGTGTCAGTGAGCTCTCAGTGCTTGGCGCTACGGAGGCTTATTTTTGGCACAGCTGCTGTCGGGCTATGGAGGCAGTTCTCCTATCACTGCAAGCGTTTAGAATAAAAGAATGAGGGGTACATTTGTCGCTGCGTGTAAGGAGGATGGTTGGGTGGGTGATGGGTGAAATGTGTTTTAGATTAAAGTTGGAGCACAGTCGATTGCGTTTGTGTGCTTTTTCTGGTGCTTTCCAAGTTTGTGAAATAGAGAAGAAAGACTATGGGGAAAGTTTAAAACAACAGAAGAGTGCTGAGATTGATGTACTGTGAAAGAAAGATGGAGGTGTGATTTGACGGTGGTATGTGTAACGAGGGAGTCTGCAGTTTTAAGGCAAAATTTAAGTAAACATTGTAAAGAGGGTGTCGTGGAATATCAGGCGAGATTCCAGAAGTTGTGGTTAAAAACAAAACGTCTCTCCCGCCGTTTTTGACAGTCACAATCCAAACCAAACAGTTTGTTAGACTGTATGTTCCGCTTACTTTTTCCTCTCTTGCTCTGATGTTTTACAAACGCGATGACTTGTCTGTTTCCTGAAGCTCCATTAAGTAGCTCCTTCCTTTACTTTCACTAATGTAGGGTGCAGGAAAACCGCAGGCATATTGACGCTCAATCATTTGCTCTCAGTTGCTGCTGGCAGAGGCTGGGAAAGGCGGCCGGATCGTCTGTCTGGTCCCAGAGGACCCAATGTGCTGAGGTCACAGTTCTGAATTGCCTCCAAATGACTTCAGCCAGAGAAAGCACCTGCTCGAGGGCGAATCCGCTTTAAATCACTCAGTGGCCATGGGGAGCTGTAGACAACTTCATTGAATTGGGCTGCCCTCTACGGAGAACAATTAAGAAGCATACTGCTGGCTGTTGCTGTGCTTCCACAGACTTTGAGCAGTTTGCCACTATGAAAGCCACCAAGGTACTTAGGTGGATGCCCAGCATCTTAGCCTGTAACACTTAAAAAGACGTGGGACTACAGTAGGATTAACTATTGACTCTATACCACGTGAGATTTGCTAATCGCAGGTGGACAACTTAGAGTCCCCGTGCCTGAGGATACTTTTGTGAGGAACAAATGCCTTGGCTGTGTAAATGGGTCAAAGTTTCTAATAGGCTTTTAGGGGAGAGCGCTGTAAAAAAAAGCCACCCAGAACACGATGAAGGACAATTTCCAAAGAGATGGATGATAAAAACGGTTGCCCTTCATCTGTTAGACATCGTATTTCTGTGTCAGACAATTTTACACTTGATAGTTTTAGGACTGTCCTTAAAACTGTCTGTTATGCTGATATTCTGTGTTGCAGTGACTAAAATGAATTTTTTGTTTTCCTTGTCTCTTCTTTCTTCCTGCTTTACCTGTCTCATATAGTTGAAGGACGGAGAAAGAGGGCTGGACAGCCAAGAAGGGAGAGGAGCCCCATCAAAATAAGGGGAGCTTCACCCTCACTGCTATCCCCCTCCCCCTTTCCCTGTCACCCCTATCCCATCCCCACACAAATACTCTACCTTGTATCCACAAAATCTCCCTCTGAATAGACGTGCATACGCCCAAAAATTCCGATGGATCAGAAGATTCAGGGGAGAACTGCAACTCCACCCCCCCTCCACTCTGGTGCCCCCTCAGGGGAGCGCGAAAAGGAGGGTGGAGGTGGGAAAAAAGAGGAAGAGGATGAAAAACAGCGGGACAGAGAAAAAGAGGGAGCTGCTGCTGTTCTAGCTGGTGCAGGAGGTGCAGGTGGGGCTGCAGGCGCCAGTGGTGACCAGTCCCATTTCTCCATCAAAGAGAGCAGCCTGTCCGAGGGCAATGTCAAACTTAAGATTGGCCTTCAGGCAAAACGCATGAAGAAGCCCCCGAAGATTTTGGAGAACTACGTGTGCCGACCAGCCTTCCGGGCCACTGTGAGGCACACCGGTCGTGGAGGAGGCGGTGCCCGTGGAAACCGTGCAGGAGCTACAGGTGACGGGTCACACGGTCATAGCCAGAGTCCTTCACAGGGCCGGGAACAAGACAGAGAAAATAGTTCCAGTGTGAACAGAGCACCGGCTTCGCAGTCTTCATCTGCCCTCTCTGCTAAAGCCCCGAAACCGGCTTCCCCAGCTCCCCCGTCTGGTAATACTTACACCTCCTCAGCCTCCCAGGTGAACGGGAATGCTCCAGTGAAAAAGGTAAGCCAGCTAAATGTTTATGTCGTTTGATTGTTCACTTGTTCAAGCTTTGCAAAGTGTAGCCATTCTTCACTGTCAACTGTTATGTTGCCTATTTTCATTTTTCTATTCCTAATGAAATAATCAGTAGGCCACCAATAGGCGGTGTTGCCCAATCAAGCTGTCCTAGTAATCACTGTTTTATTACACATTTAAAAAGCAAGGCATAAATTCTTCTTTAGTTGCCTTTGTGTTATCCATTGGCCTATTTCTTTTCATCATGCCCCGCCCCCTCCAATCTCCCTCTGTCTGTGTCGTCTGTCTTCTGACTCTGCCTGGTCATGTCCTCTCAACCCCCCATCCCTGCATGACCCCTCTCACTTGCTCTCCCTCTCTGTCCCCAATCTGACCCCGCTGAGTAACTCCCCCCCCCCCCGGGCTCGCATGGAACATAGCCGCGGATTGAAAATCTTATCAATGAGCTTAAATGAGTATAACTGTGAAATAAACATTGTTGTTTTTATTCTATGTGAGGCTTACTGCATATGTACACAGACACTATGAAAAAAATAGTTTTTTAAAAATGTTTTTATTGTGCGCAGAATTTCTCGATCCATTTAGAAATGCAAAAGACAGAACAGCAAATGTTCCTGCCTGACAGCTAACTGTACACCTAAAGTAAATGCAGGCGGGTACATCAGACAATCGACTTCTCTTTCAAATCACAAAATGACAATTTGAGGAAGTTAACTTTCATGCACGATCTCTTTTCACTAAATGGTTAAGTGTACACGCAAGTTTTCTGACAGCACTGACATGGAATCTCTTAGTTGTCTTCCCCTTAATGCAGGCAAAGAACCTAAGTCAAAGACAACAGGAAAACCGCTCTCACTACTCAGCAGCTGTAACCACTTTTTTTCTCTCCTCAAAGTTTTCCCGCTAACTAGAGGTCTAATAAGATTTTAAGATGCAACATTAATGATTTCTTCTGATAGAAACGGTGAACTCCAAGGCACATTTAGAAATCCCTGTGAGCAAGGTTATAATTGGTGCTACACCACCAGCATCTCACGCTGGGGGGTTATTGACCAGTTTTCTCTCGTTAAAAAATGGAGATGGTGCAAATGATATGATGTGCTATGATATTAACTTTGGATAACTTGTTCATGTTGCAACACTTCAGCCAGCTATTTAAAAATATCGAAACTCTGTTTTAGAATTTTGTTTTGGTTCTTTGCATGGCAGAAGTTTACACAGACAAACTATGAAATACCTTTATAGGTGGATATGGCTGAGCATAGTATTTGTGTTGAAGAATTATTTAGTGTTGCTGTCATTGCACTTTGCAATAGTGACTTTCCAGTGAAACAAAAACTGTGAAAATACAAATGCATGTTCTTGAAATTGGGCACTAAGACTCCTTTATTTACTCTTTTTATGTTTCTTTTTTACTCAGGGTCCAACAAAGATGGATTGTAAGCCTGATACAAAGTCAGAGACAAAAGCCAGCACTACCACATCAGAGAGACCCCTTAACCTTCATCGCCCTCCACCAGATGGCAAAACACATTCCTCTGGGAAGAAAACACCAACTCCACAAACCAACCCCCGCACTTCTTCACCTTCCTCACCACTACCTGCATCAAAAGAACCCAGCTTTGATGGTGTTAAGCCCCCTCAATACACTTACAGCACAGAAGGTCAGAAAGACAAGGAAAAGGGTGTCCAAAGTTGGGGAGCGCCCACAGTCACTGAGAAACTAGCCCAACTTATAGCGACTTGCCCTCCATCAAAAACCCCTAAGCCAACTAAACCCACAAAAAACGATCCCACCCCTTCTCTTCCAAGCTCAGGCTTTATGGCTCCCACAGCCAAGCAACGGGACAGGGCAATGGCCAATAGGAACACATATTCAAGAATGGTGCACCTGTCTCCACCACCCCCTGTTTCAAGACCACCTGGTCGGCCCTATGGTTCTCGGAACAAAGACAGCGTCTCCGAAAATTCCCCCTCTTCGACGCCACTAAGGAAGGAGGACACGGAAGGAAGTGGAAAAGTTATTGGTAGTAGCAGCAACAACAGCGGCGTTAATATATGCAGCAGCAGCCCTGCATTCACCTACAGCAATAACCATCTGTCAGCCATGTCAAAGGAGAGCAGCGGTGACAACAGCAGCAGTAGTGCGTCGAAGCCACTGTCACGTCCTGCTCACAGTTTATCACACACCACGTCTGCTCCATCTTGTCCTGTTTCCTCCTCTTCCTCCATTTCAGCTGAGCAGCGGACAGTAAGTGCAGTGAGTCACCTGGGCCCCGCTGCTCCCTCACAAGGACACCAGGCACGAGATTCCCCATCCCCGTCAGAGGACAGTGGTGCAGGGGAGAGGGAGAAGGACAATGATGGCCCCAGAGATTTAACCAAGTGCCCTTCTTCAGCGGGAACAGGAAAGCCAGAGGGGAGAGACAAGGGAGCGAGTAATCAGTCACTGCATGCTGAGAGGAGTAAGAGCTCTAGTCCAAGCAAGCGCAGCCCCAGCCGGGATAGTAGTCGACCGGGTCGAACCAGCAGTCCTCCTGAGTCCATAAGACAAAGGGCACCTTCTCCATCAGAATTAGACTATGACGAAGGCCCACAAACACCGCTTAGAGATGATTCTCCTGATTCATCCATAGACTCACCTGCAGAGCAGGACAGCAAACCCCTTAAAAAGCGCAGGGGAAGAAAACCCCGCTGGACTCGTGTGATGAACAAGCCACAGACTCAAAGAGCAGGCCAGGACAGCCCCTTCAGCGAGAACAAAACCAACATGCCTTTATCTTCAAGCTTGGAAACACCATCTGTACCGGTTAAAAGACCTGTGGGCAGGCCCCCCAACCCAAATAAGATCAAACCAAATCCTGTGCCACAAACTTCAGTGTCACAGCTCTTCCCTCTCCAGCCTAAGAAAAGGGGAAGACCGAAGTCCAAAATGCCAAGGCTTGATGCTCCTGTCCCTGGGAACCTCCCTAACAAGCTTGCTCCCTCAAAGGTTTTTTCATCTTTGCTGAAGTCCAAGGAAGAGCAGGACCCACCTGTTCTTCACCCAGAGATTGACTTTAACCCTCCTAAACCTATGCCTAGAAAACGTGGACGTCCCAAGCGCCTTCCCCCAACTTTGCCACAAGAGGGTCAGCCTCCCACATTGGCCCCAGAATCAGGAGAAATGGGAGACAAGCGGTTCCGGAGTAAAGGAAATGGGCAGCTTATTATGAGAACTATTATTGGCAAGATCAATAAGATGAAAAGTGTGAAGCGGAAGCGTATACTGAGTCAAATCTTACTAGGTCCAAGGACTGAAGACACCCCTAAAGGGAACCCCAGTGGGGTGTCTGGCACTGTGGAAGCCACAACCCAGTCGTTATCCTCTCTGGCGGCTTCTTTTGGGGGTAAGTTAGGGCCACAAATTAATGTCAGTAAAAAGGGAACGATATACATGGGTAAGAGGAGAGGCCGTAAACCGAAAGCAGCTGGTGGTATGACGTCTACGACATCACCAGACCACTTTCTTTCTCCGAACACTGCTTCTCCTCTCCATCACCATCAGTCACAGTCCCAGCAGCACCAGCTATCCTCCTCCGAGGTATTTCCTTCTCCCTCCCTCTCACAGTCGAGTGGAGGCCACAGTCCCATCAGTGATGCCAGCTTTGTGGAGCCAGGCACAGTTCACTTTTCAGGTCACTCTCACTATTCTAACTCCCTTCACAGCCACAACACCTTCTCCTTCCCTCCCCCAACTTTTTCTGCCCCCAATAAAGTCCTTGGCTCAGCTTCATCTATCGCCATGTCAGCTTCCCAGAAAAAGTCATCCTACCGTGGATACCCTCACCACCACCACCACCATCATTACCGGCAGCACTACAATTATCATAAGCTTTCTCCCCCAAGGCCGCTCCATCCCACCTCACCTGCTCCCCTTAGTGAGCTAAAAGAAGCTACTCCGTCACCAGTCAGTGAGTCACACAGTGAGGAGACGGTGCCCAGTGACAGCGGCATAGGAACTGACAACAACAGCACATCTGACCGCGGTGAGAAGACTGGAGGCACCGGTGGCTTGGGCGGGATTGGGATGCTTCCTGGGATGGGCAGTGGATTATTAATGCCAAGTATCATCGGTTCAGCGATGGCTACGGGAATTGGCCTTAACTCCAGAGGCAGGCGTAGACACTCTGCCGTGCTTATGGAACATCCCTCACCCTCTCCATCCCCCCATGGTGCAAGGTCGTCTCCTGATCCCCGGAAACCTCATTCAGCAGCTCCTGTATCCTCCTTATTGGGTCACAAGGAAAAACATAAGCACAAATGCAAACGACGCAGCCATGGATGCCCTGGTTACGACAAGCTAAAGAGACAGAAACGGAAACGAAAGAAGAAATACCTGCAGTTGCGGTCTAGGCGGCTTGACCCAGACTTTCTTGCTGAGCTAGATGAGATTATTGTGATGCTAAGTGAAATCCGAATAACACACCGCTCCACAGGGCACCGGCTCGGCAATGGGCTAGGGATACCAGCTGGAACAAGTCGAATGTCAGGCCTGGGGAGCAGAGCCAGTGGTGTAATAGGAGGCACAGGCGGCCCTCCTCCTCATCATTATGTTCACAGAGATCTGCTGCCTACAATCTTCAGGGTTAATTTTGGCAGGTTCTACTCTCACCCTGCATACTCCTGCGACCCGCTGCACTATGTTCGCAAACCAGACATGAAAAAGAAACGGGGGCGGCCGCCCAAATTGAGGGAGTCCATGTCTGAGGTTCCTTTTGTACCCGGGCTTGGATTTCCGCTCTCGGGTGGAGGTTTCTACCATCCTTCCTATGGAGTTCCCTACTCCTCCGGGCCCCTGGGGTTGGGCTATTACAGAGGCTATCCTCCAGCAAGTGCTCTGTATCCTCACCCTCACCACCAGTCGCCTCACACAGCCCCTTCCCACCACACGCATCACCCACCATCTTTTCCTCCCCCTCCTCCCACTTCTTACATGCATCATCACCATCCTTCTCACCTTCTGCTGAATCCCTCAAAATTTCACAAGAAAAAGCATAAGCTCCTTCGGCAGGAGTACCTGGGAGGAGGAAGGTCCCCTGTCCTGTTCCCACCGATGTCCTCTGAGCTTTCTTTCAACTGGCACCATAAACACAAACACAGACACAAACACAGGGAGCGTTTTTCTGAGGAAGACAGGGACGAAGCAGCAAGGAGTGGATCAGGGAACCGGGCAGGTGCAGGGATTTCTGACAAAGGAGGATCAGGGAAAGGAGAGCGGGTTGGTGGTTTGGGAATGGCAGAGTCTTTACAAAGATGCCGCTTTGGAAGAGAGACCTCCAGTGCCACTACCAGCAAGCAAGCTGCTGCCGCCTCAGCCAACTCCCCTTCTTCTTCCTCTTCCTCATCTGCTGACAGGTACAAGCGAAAAGAGAGCTCCATGCCCTGTCTAGGACCTTCTAGACTTGCGCTGAGTAGTAGTTCTAAAGGCCATCACCCAGTTGAATCATGGTTCAGGATGGGGAGCCCGGAAGGAGAATACTCTAAACTTTCACGGAGTCAAGTGGCAACTGGCCAAAGCTCATTCCCAGACGGGCGAGCAGATGACCCAGCAGGCTGCTCAGACAGCGAGGATGACGAGCCTCTCACTCCCACAGAGGATGTGGAAACTCACAATTCTCCAAATCTTACAAATCTGTTCGCCTCTGCTCTCACCCGGAAGTCGCAGAAAGGAGGCAGGAGCAGGAAAGCTGACATGGCTTTGGAGGGTTCCAGCTTCTCCCACATGGAACGGCCAATGAGAAAGGACCGCTCAACATCAGCAGAGCGGAGAGATTTAGGTAAGTCAGATTTGGCTGTGTAAGGCTTTAAAGAGATCTGTGAGTAGTCCTTCTACAATGGAGCATGCAATAGGAAAGTCATGTTACACTCATGTCAGAAGCTAAATGTATTTTCCCCCAAAATTTAAGTCACTACTTTGACTATTTCATTCATGCAGCGTGTCACTTTGAGCTATAAGTGCAACACAAAAAATCACAGTTGACCTATTTTCAGCATGACATTGTTTAAGGTTACCATTAACATTTGTGCACCATTTTCATTTTCCAAAAATAGTTCAGATTTAGTTGTGTTAAGAGCCCTCTCTGAGTATGATTGGCTAATGTCTAATCAGCTCTGTGGTTTGGCACAGCTATGGTAAAACTGGCACAGTATGTAGTCAGTCAGATCTAGCATGAACTCCAGGCTGGTTTTTTATGGGCACTAATCGTTTCAAACATTGCCATATGGCTCAGCGAGTGGGCTTTCAAATTTTGCTTGATCTGTGCACACGCACACACGTGTGTCTCATGAAAATCTTCCATTGTGTGTGTGGGATTTTGCCGTGGTTACCACTGAAACCTTCTGTAGCTCAGTTGTGGCGAGAACAAACAACACTGGAAAATGAACAGTTCTGCTTCTGGAGCCCTCTCAGCTGCCAGTCATTCCGAAAATAGAAATAAGATGCAAACGGCCACGTATTTTAGTTAAAAAAAAAAAAAAAAATCCCCTTGAAAGACACAGTGCCATCCCCCCTGCCTGACATTTGGTAGCTCTTACTGGTGTTTACTGTCTTGGCTCAAGCAGCATGTGTGATTACTTTAACTGTCTGTGCTGTGAAGATGAATGGCCGCAATTTATGCAGTATTTCTGCCAGAGCTCATCTAACTAAATGTGTGTTTTATTGGAATTATATTATTTTATAGACATTTGGCTCAAAAGCCCACCATGTGTGGTTTAGTCTTATCCATCAGTACATGCAACAGCTGGGCAAAAACATTTGTTGTTTGAAACACCTATTCAATAATAATCTTTTCCAAAGTGATGCATAGTATAGTTGTGATTCTGTGTGTGTAAGAGAGAGAGATCAATGCTGGGACAGGTGATAATGAATATAACCCAATGTTAACCTGCAGTTTTGTGCGATAGATACCTAGTTAAAATGTTCCTCTTGAGGCAGTAAATTGTAGCTCAGAAGAATCCAAGGTAATCCTGGATTAGATCTCAGGACATGGGGTTAACCAGCGGTCACAGACGACACTGTGACTGTGGAGGGGGGGGGGGGGGGGGGGGGGGGGGGGGCTGGCACACAAGTTAAGTGTGGAATGACAGAAGTACATGAATATACACTGACAAAGGTGAATGTGTACTCTTGTAAAAGTAAAACAGAGGTCAGGATAAAGCTGTACATTTTATGGACTTTTGATTTCATGTCTACATTTCTTCAAATATTATGTTAATTAGCAACCCATTCACACATTTTTCTTTGCAATCCAAAATAATAAAATGAATTGTGGTGGAGAAGCCTAATTTACGAAAATGGCCGGCTGTGTTGTGGTGTCTTTAGTATACCCCTTCAATTGTCTGATATAGTTTTCTTTTTGTCATTTACATCCTTGCCAGCTTTAATTTGCATTCTTCATTCTGCCGCCCACTGAAAAGATTGCCTTAGAAAAGTCTGCCATATTTACTCGGTCCAATTAGCTGCCATTAAATCAGGGGCATGACCACAGTTATTGTCTTAATGATAACACTCCAATGCGAGCTGCTGTGGTTTTAGTGATATAAGGCCTCCCTTCTCTGTGTTTGAAGTGGAGAGAAGATATGCTTTTGAATACACTATCCTGCATAGCTTTTCTGCAAGATAGTGTATTAGCTCAAATCTACAGCTCACAGCCATCATGTATCTGATCTGCCAGACAAACAAAGATGAGTAAGCAAAAACAAGTATTTGCTCCTGGTTCAGACGCGTCTTCAGTGGAATTTCATGTATTCAAGACTTCATTTAACATGCAATGATTACAAAATGGATGGATAAATACACTAATAAGTAGCTAAATTGACCACCCTTAAGAGATATCATGAGCAGTGTGAAGGTCTACTTACTGCAGACAAAGGGATGGCCCAGGGTTGCAATGTGATTGAGGAGAAATACACACTGGCACATTTTTTAATGGATAGCATCAAATAATTTTTAACAAAAAATATATGATTTAAAACAGTTGTACCGCCCAACTCTGCATAGACAGCTTGGGCAGCAAGCACAATAATGAACTATATATTCATCATGAATGGAGATATGCAAATAAGAAAAACAAATAAATAAATGCTTATCCACATAACTTCAATTTAATGTGGCTTCCAACTGGACTGTATTGTAGTAAAATAGGAACAACTGTGAGTCAGTGCTCCCCATGGGTATTGTATGTGTCTGATAGTGAGTTTAACTAATATTTTATATATATGTATAATCTAAATTTCTACAGTTCAGAATGTTTTGGTACTTTTATTATAAACAAACTAACACTAACTTTCCAAAGCTTAATTCTGCAGTTGGCTTTTTACATACTTTCTAATTAGTCGTTCAACTTTTATTCTTCTTCTGAACATGTGGCATTGAAGAATTAAGCAAGAAATATTTGCAGGTAAAAGTTAAAAGAGAATATTTGAGTATGGCAATAAAAGTTTAAATATAATTTACTTAAACAGTTGAGTCCTTAGTTTGAGAGTTGCTAAACATCCTTAATATGGATAAGAGGAGCGTGAATGCAATGGACAGACTCAGAAACAGAGGGAAGAAGGGTTTTCTGGGGTCAGGGAAGGGAAGGATGTAGGAAGCGGGATGAGAAGACAGGAGAACAAAGATAAGGGAAATATGTGTGAAAGTGAAGCAGCATCAAACGGCAAAACTGGAAAGCTGGGCGGGACAAGCTGGAAGACAGATGGGAAGTGTGAGTGGCAAACTGTCCTGTTTTAAAATGCGCCGCGTCCTCTGCTGTCTAGGGCTGAATGTTAAGTGGTAATTTGCCGTTTTGTTTTGTAGGCTCATCAGGTATCTCGACAAGAGGCGTGTCCCTCCCAACCTCTGAAGGCCCTGAAGGATCTCTGCACCATCGGCCCTCCCTGTTCCATTCCCACAGCTCGGCCTCCTCCTCCCTCCTCTCTGCCTCTCAGGACTGCTGCCTTGATGCCTCCCTGCCCCACCACTCACACCGAGCGCAGCCACCCAAGCACAGCCTGCATCACGTCAACAAAATTCTGCGTGCCAAAAAGCTGCAGAGACAGGCTCGCACTGGAAACAATGTGGTGAAGAAGAGGGGCCCCGGACGTCCCAGGAAATATCCACTGCCCTCTCCACCGCCATCCCCACCCCCCATGGTTGAGTTGAATCAGAGCCGTCACAGGGACAGCGGGGGAGAGCGGCTGGCAGGGGCCAGGGGGCGGGATGGTGATACCGTCTCAGATGCTATTGAGTCGGTAGTCCAGGGCCAGCGTAGGAAAGGTCAGAAGAGGAAGCACTGGGAGAGAGATAGAGATGATGAAGAGGAGGAGGAGGTTGAAGATGACAGGGAGGTTGAAGAGACTGTGGAACAATTACCAGACAGAGAAGAGACCATAAGCAACTTAACTGCAAAGCCCAGAGCTGGGACCGGAAGAAGCTGGCCTGCACAAGAAGAACATCAGGATTTCCAGGGGTAAGCAAACACTGTAAAATCTCAGCTCTGGGACCTTTCTGTACGAATGCCAGGCTTAAGTGCTGGTATGTAAACCAACTTTTGTCATGTCCAGTTGACACTAGAAACCAACTCATAGTTCTATTTGTAGCTCAGTGGAAAGCAAGCCAGATGGCCAGGGCCCCATGGAGTGTCCAGGCCCCGTCTCTAGGGAACAAGCTCCACCCATGCCCACGAACAACCCACGAGAAAAGAGAGCAGCTAGACCTCCGAAGAAGAAGTTCCAGAAAGCAGGGCTATATTCTGATGTGTACAAGACTGAAGAGTGAGTACTTAAGAAAGCTGAAACTGAAAATTGTTAAGGTTCACAGTAAGAAATCACACCACATACAGTTTTCTGCCCTGTTAGAGAGTTGCTCTTACGTTCTTCTGTTCCTCCTGTGTAGCCCGCGCAGTCAGCTTCTGCAGCTAAAGAAAGAGAAGCTGGAGTACATACCCGGCGAACATGAATATGGATTGTTTCCTGCTCCCATACATGTTGGTGAGTCTTAATGTAATTTGTAACAGTTCAGTTTTCAGTGCACTATCCACAGTGTTAATGTCAGTAGTTTAAATGTTTGTGTATGTCCAGGTAAAGTTGTTGCTTTCAATTGACTGAATGACTTAAATAAAGCTTTGAACTAAAATTATTATGATCTACTCTTCCATTCTTCCTTTTTCAACCCCATATACTCTGTGATTTCAGGGAAGTACCTGAGACAAAAGCGTATTGATTTCCAGTTGCCTTACGACATCTTATGGTTGTGGAAACACGATCAGGTGATCACTCTACTTGATCAGAAGTGTTTTAGGGTTTTTCCATGTCTGGAGCAAAAGATTGGCAAGTGATAAGGCTCTTAGTCCAGTGTGAGATGGTTTCTCTCCCTTTGTGTTTACCATGATGTTTTTGCCTTTCAGCTTTACAAGAGGCCTGATGTCCCCCTTTATAAAAAGATTAGATCAAGTGAGTATATATCTGTGTTCTGGAGATCCACATAAATGCATCTTCTGGTCAAATCTTTTTTTGCCCTACCATTTCCAAACTGATCTATTCAGCCCCACTCACTATTCTTCTGTTATTTGGTTCACTAAGGATTCTTTGTTGTTATCATCCTTGTTGTTTAATGCATTGTGTGCACAACAGTGTGGAAATCTGTATATGTTAAACGGTAATCTCCTGCTTTTACAGATGTCTATGTAGATGTGAAGCCTCTTTCTGGTTATGAAACGACTACCTGTAACTGTAGACCTCCAGATCCAGCTGAGAAAGGCTGTTTGGATGACTGCCTGAATAGGTAAAGAGACATATGGGCATATAATTCACTTGTTTTTAATAGTTTTCCTTTCACTTGATGATGCTGTAATTCAAAAACAGAGGGCAGGCATGATGTAAAACAATGCAACCCTCACAGGATGAGCTTTGCGGAGTGCTCTCCCAGCACATGTCCATGTGGTGATCACTGTGACAACCAGCACATCCAGAGACACGAGTGGGTCCAGTGTCTGGAGCGGTTCCGTGCTGAAGGGAAAGGATGGGGTATCCGTACTAAGGAGACTCTCCGGTCTGGCCAATTTATCATTGAATATCTTGGAGAAGTTGTTAGCGAGCAGGAATTCAGGTGAGAACATCTGTACATTGTAAGAAACGTCTCTCCTCTTTGTCACTCTGTTCTGGTGGCAAAGAGGAACTTCTATCTCGGAGAGGAATGAATTCTTAATTTCAATCTTCCACTGCTTCATATCCATCTTGTTTAGGAGTCGAATGATGGAGCAGTACTTCTCGCACAGTGGCCAATACTGTCTGAACCTGGACAGCGGCATGGTGATTGACAGCTACAGAATGGGCAATGAGGCACGCTTCATAAACCACAGCTGTGAACCCAACTGTGAGATGCAGAAGTGGTGGGTGTCATGGCCGCTTTAAAGCCGATCCCTGCTGATGTGCCTGCGGTGCTTTTGGCTTCTGACCAAAAAAGATTTTGCGCATGAATATCTGTCCTGGGCCTTTATGAATTGACCATTCTGAAAGAGTGGGATTAAGCTATATTCATTAACCTGTGATGACAAAAATGGGTGTTTTACTTTCATTCCCCGGTGTTTTGTTATTGTCCTAGTTTAGTTTTCTATTTCAGGACTGTTCTGTGTAGTTGGTTCAGTTTAGTTGAAAGAGGATGTTGCTCATGACAACAAAGTGTTAGAGAATCAGACTGGAAATTGTTCCTGCGTGGTATTTAAGTATTTTGTTTTCTAAGTGCCTCGGTCCCTTAGGGGTATTGAAATGGAAGATAGACCAGCCTGTTATCTTAATCTTTTCACTAACCGCTGTGTCTCTGTGCCTAAGCGAGGGAGCTCACTAGTTTCCCATTTTCCTTTAAAAGACAAACGTTGAAAAGCTGAGAAATGATCAGCTATTACAATCAGAGGAATGCATTTGAATAGACTACTAATGTGCCGGCAAGACTCCTAAAAAGGTGATCCAACAACAGTGTCTTTAATCCAGGTATAAGTTTAACCGGCTGTACATTTAAATGTCACTTCCGATCAATGTGAAGTCCTCTGTAAAGGGACCTCAGACATGAATAAGTCGTAACTGTAAGTAAACCAGGCAATATTTGTTAGTTTGGGAGACATTCACAGTAGCTTTAAAGGTGACAGATTTAGCAGACGTGCTTTGTTGGCAATGAGAAGGCTCGACTTTGAAACTCCAACCTAATTATGCGGTTTTGTGGTGGTAATCTGATGAGATCACCTGACTTCTTGCCAGTGTTCAAAGACTTTAATGGCTTAAAGTGCCTGCTTGCTGCCCAGACTGCTCACTGGTTTCTGAGGGGTTGTTCTCACAGCATGGCTTAATTCCCAGCACCTTGCTAGGGAAGCCTCTCTAAGCCCGACTTTCCAAAGTGATGCCTACTGTGGTTGTTAGTGAACCTGTAACACGTGCCAACACCATTTGACCCCTCTGAGGATTTAATTGGGGACAGCCAATGACTTTAAATAATTTTGCGGTGCAACATGGTCTAAAATTCAATCCGTGGACCCTGCCTATGATTCCAAGTATTTAGAAGGGCACAGTTGAAATCAAAGACTCCAGCAGAGAGGAGCGCTTTCAGCACAAAGCCTGTCGAGTCATCCATCTTGTCTGGGAAGAGAGATTATATGCAACCAGGCCTTAAGGTACAGCTGTAGTGCCTCAAGACAATGTGCTGAACCAGCTTTTTACCCCCCGTAGAAGGAATAAATTATCAAGTGGCCGGCAAAGAGAATAGTGTGCTTTATTCTGTAAAGAGAAGAAAGCAGTTTTTCATTTAGAGGGGAGAAAAATAGCTAGGACAGCGAGTTGAGCACTCGCCACAACCGTTCTTTCCTTTTTGTCTCAGTTAGAAAATGTGTCCTGTCTAATTGTCTACCCAACCTCAAGATGGACCTTTTTAAGCTTGAAATTAGATGGATGCTCTCTGCAATGATCCCTGTCGAAATCTTTGTCTCTGATTCTTGATTCTTTGATCCAGCACAGTATAATGCACACAATATTTTGTGCTAAAATAACTCCATAACAATTCTAATCCGTTTCAAGAAGAATTTATTCAGGAGAATATTTGAAAATGTCATCTTTAATTATCTTGTTTAACTTTAACTTTAAATAGGCATGTTGACCAGATTCAAGTGTTTTTACTACTGCTTTTTAGGTCAGTGAATGGAGTGTACAGGATCGGTCTGTTTGCCCTTAAGGATATTACTACCGGGACAGAACTCACCTATGACTACAACTTCCATTCCTTCAACACAGAAGAACAGGTGAGAAGCCTGGGATCATCTTTTCTTCTTCTTGGATTAGGGATGTTTAAACCTTTTCTGCAATGCAACTCATTCAGAAACTGGAACAAATTGTAGTCCCACCTCACAGAAAATGATTAAAAACAAATGATTTCCATGATTTGTGAAATGCCTGTCCATCCCTATCATCCCTGCAGAGACATTGTTACGGTTGCCTCTATGTTTCGTGTGCCGTTCTGTTGGAAGTGATTATTTATTTATTTTTTTGCTTTGATCTACAGCAAGTGTGTAAGTGTGGCTCAGAGAGCTGCAGGGGCATCATTGGAGGAAAGAGCCAACGTATCAATGGCCTGCCGGGGAAAACAGGAGGGGCTCGACGGCTGGGTCGCCTCAAAGAGAAGCGGAAGTCAAAACACCAGCTCAAGAAGCGAGTAAGGGATTTATGAGTAAAGATGCAAGCACTAAGAGTCTAATGTTGGTGTTAGGCTTTCATATTCAAAAGAAAATACACAAACAAAAGGAGTTTTTATCCTCTGTTTATCTCAATTTAGATGTCTCTATATGAAATATACGACCTGCTGTTAGCTGACTAACTAATTGAATGATCACTGAAAGATTTTTTTTAGTCAGTTCCAGGTGCAGCTTCTATGTAGGGCACCAATATCTCTCTGTCTCAGAGGTACTCTTAATGGGCCACAAAGTTTCTAAGAAAAGCAACTCAGTGTACCTGAAAGAGTATTCCTTTGGATTAGGTACATAACATGTTGTATCTTGCATGAAGGTTTCTAGCAGCATGAATTGAAGTTTAATGTTTGACTGCGGAGGATCAGTTGATGAAGTGTGGTTAAATTTGATTGGCAGGTTTAACCTTTACAGCTTGTTTCTCATTAAGATTTGAATGTGTGTTAATGCAACTTTCTTTGCCTACAGGAGGAAGAGTCGAGTGACAGCAACAAATTTTATCCCCATCTCATGAAACCTATGTCTAACAGAGAGAGGTAATCACACACAAACAAAATGGGAAGGCTTGTTTTACACACATAGTTGGGTTTCATAAACTTTGTCTTTTTTGTCCGATAGAATGATCTAGCTTTAAATTGAATAAGTATTTTCAATATTATTATTGGTCCTATCTTGGTTTGCGCTTGGGCTTTTCATTGTGGCGATTACCTGGTTTTTCTTTTGCAGCACCTTGGCAAACATTCCGGGAAAGCTTAGCAGATAGTAAAAGTTTACAGTAAAACACCACTGACTGCTTTACTTTGTTTAGTGAAAGAGAATCAATAATAGGACCGTAATATGTGACTCCAAGCACTACCCAACTCCTGCGCTGGCTCCCAAAGTCATTTGTAAATACATCTGCATGTTTCACAAACCCATGTGCGTGTTGTATAAACTTAGAATACGACTTTATTTCATTCTTATCTTTTCCTCTCCAGACTCTATTAAAACTCTGAAAGCGTTATCCGTAAGCTGAAAACATGTTTGACAGCCAAATGCTCATAGCCAGATGCACATTTAGGCATCCGAGACCTACGTGGGCATTTTGTATTTCCCTGTTGTATGATTGTGGGGGGGTGGTGGTGGTGGGGGGTGGGATGGGGTTCTGCCCAATTCCTAAAAGTCCTTTTTGATGCAAATGTAATGAGAAATAGGCTAAACGTTTTCTTTTAAAAGAGTAACTCCTAAGAGAGAAAATACTAATTTGCTTTCTTCTTTAATCAAAAGAAACTTTGTGCTGAAGCACAGAGTTTTCCTCCTGAGAAACTGGGAGAAGATGAGGGAGAAACAGGAGCTGCAGAAGAGAGAGGGTGACAGAGAAAGGGATGCCAGCAGCCTTTCCATTTACACGCGCTGGGGAGGAGTTATCCGCGACGACGGCAACATCAAGTCAGGTGAGTGTACAAGCATAAAATGATCCAGCAGCATCTGAGACAGCGGTGGAGCACGACTTTGAACATGGCTGTAAATGACTTCTTGAGCACACAACACCCATTCTCTGTTCCCAGACGTGTTCCTGACGCAGTTCTCAGCTCTGCAGACGTCCCGTTCGGTCCGCACACGCCGACTTGCCGCCGCTGAAGAAAACACAGAAGTGACACGCACTGCTCGCCTCGCACACATCTTCAAAGAGATTTGTGACATGATCACCAGCTACAAGGGTTAGTGCTGTGAAATCGACCATACGTTAGTCTCCTATGATCATTTATTTTCTCATTGGTATGACCTCTATTCTGATCTGAGGTCTGATCCAATCTGAATCAAATCTTTCAGCCTCTGTTATCAGCTACTGAATGATGGGGCTCTATGATTAAAAAATGATGACAGCAGTGTTTTTTCTTTTGGAATTTCACATCAGACGCAGCCGGCCAGACACTCGCTGCTCCTCTGGTGAACCTCCCATCTAGGAAGAGGTAAGCGAGTGGACCTGCGTGTCGACAGATTCATTCATGGTGCTTTAGTGTTTTCCAGATAGTAGCATTACTCTGTCTGCTCCTTCAGTGTACAACACCCACACAGTTTGACACTTTTATCTATCTCCACACATTTTAGTCGGACAGCTTGTCTGTTGAGTCTCATCCAGTACTGATAGTAATCATTCGGTGTCAGAACAATAACAGCTCTTTATGTTATTTGTGCAACATTGCAGTAAAGCTGTCATAATCGCATATTTGGTGGCCTTGTTGATTTGTGGGTTTCGGTTGAAATATGTTTTAAAACTGTACAGACTAATGCTGTGGTCTTCATATGTCCTCAGAAACAGCCAGTACTATGAGAAGGTGTCTGACCCTTTGGACCTGAGCACCATTGAGAAGCAAATCCTCACCGGCCATTATAAGACTGTGGAAGCGTTTGACACAGACATGCTCAAAGTGTTTCGCAATGCCGAGGTAGGCAAGCAACCTTCGACTGTCAGATTAACAGCCCTCCCCTTTCTGCAGTTTAGCATGACATGTGCTGGCTCAAAACTGGTGTATAGGGCATTTCTCAAATTGAATAAGTGGAGCTGAACTAGGAACTGAAAATCTGTTCTTCATATGTAAAATTACTAAGATTAAAATGGGTGTCTGCTGTGAGTTTCAAAATGGCAAAGTGGAGTCTTTGTGTTTGTTAATCCTTACACTCAATGTTAATGTAAAAAATTTACAACAAAAATCCACAGTCTGACAATATTTATTATTTTAGTCAAACTGATCATCATCTAACATATTCAGTACGATCATCATTCATAACAGAAAGAATGTGGTTTTCATTTGACATTTCTGAAAGTGTGTCTTTTATAATCCCAAATATCCCAGAGACCAATGAATAAAATGCTTCATCAGACTGATTATGTAAGATGTAACTGCCGCTACAACACATTTATCCCCCACTGCATGCCTTTAATTCCTCTTTTGTCATGCACACACACAACTCCCAAATGGGACTCAGTTTCTTGACTGCTTATCCTGCGCTCATGCTGCAGGCCCTTCTGATTTACATCTGTATAGCTTTGCAGTTTAAATAAGTGCCACTTGAAAGCTCTTGTAGTAGCTTAACCTTCCAGCTTGAAGTGGACGTGTGAATTAGAATCACCTTTTCTCACCAAGGCTCTTTTTCTCCAGATTAAAAAAAGGAAGTGAGAGGAATGCTGATTGTCATTTTGCTAGGAGCTGCAGCAGTGAAGCCTATTCTGTGAAGCAGACAGCTAAAATCTGTCTCTTTGTCAGGGGCTTGATGTCCTGCAGCACACAAACCTGCAGGCAGAACAGCTGAAAGTCTTGAAGGATGATAGAATTATTAGTGTTTAGTCCTGGGGATAAGTGCTCTGCTCTGTGTTGGTGGAGCCTTTTCGCATATTCACTTAGATAAGTACCTGTAAATGCATATTCTTTTTCTGTGAAAAGGAAAAAGGACAACTGCATTTCTTATTGTCTTGTTTTCCCTACAGAAATATTATGGCAGGAAGTCATCGGTGGGCAGGGACGTGTGTCGGCTGAGGAAGGCCTACTACAGCGCTCGCCATGAAGCTGCCGTCCAGATTGATGAGATTGTGGGTGAAACCGCCAGTGAAGCAGACAGCTCAGATTCTCTGGAACGGGACCATGGCCACCACCACCACGGAGGGGGGCCCCATGACAAAGATGATGACGTCATCCGTTGCATCTGTGGAATGTACAAGGACGAAGGCCTGATGATCCAGTGTGAAAAGTGCATGGTAATGAGCCACAGTAACAGATGGAGAAACTTTCTTACTGGAGTAGAAGGAAATAGTTGGCCCCCACTGGATGATAGGTTACACCTGTTTTCGTTTTTGCATTTCTCTTGAGACATCCCCCAGTACTTAGTCAAGGAGATTTTCCAAGGAGAGTAAGCAGTCCGTCCTCAGTGAATATTAGTTATTTTTAGATTAAGACAGTGTGGCAAGAGTTTCAGACGAACCTCTGGATGTGTGAATCACAGCACTGAAGAGCAGGACAAACCAGCTGCTCAGTAACTTGGCCGTGTGGTTAAAGTGCTTTTGCTGTTGCAGGTGTGGCAGCACTTTGACTGTATGCGTCTGGAGACCGAGGTGGAGCACTACTTGTGCGAGCAGTGTGACCCTCGGCCTGTAGACACGGTATGTTTACTATTTCAAAAAGGCCACAAAGGCCGTTTCTATTAGGGCCTCGTTTCTGGGCCTAATTTCTTACCACTCACTTCTTATGTCACCTTCATGTGCTCTGGTCCCTGTAGGAGGTTCCCATGTTACCACAACCCAGCTATGCACAGGCTGGCTCTATCTACTACATCTGTCTCCTTAGAGATGACCTGCTGCTGCACCAAGGTATGGAAAAGTCGAGTCTCTGTAAAGATCAGTTTAACAACCCTTGAGTATTTATCAATCTCCTATGGTTCAGTTTATCATCCTGGTGTTACAGCTAAAACGGATTAGAAAGATTTAGTCAAATCAGGAAAAATTTGTTTTCAGTACTGTGTTTTCAAGAGACTTTAGATTTGTTTTTGGGTTTTTTTTAAAGTGTGATTCTTTGTCATTAATTTCTATTAAATGTAACACTAAACACAGATAATCAGAGTGTGTGTGGTATTGCAGGTGACTGTGTGTATCTGATGAGAGACAGCAGGCGCACACCTGAGGGCCAGCCCGTCAGGCAGTCTTACCGTCTCCTGTCTCATATCAACCGGGACAAACTGGACATTTTCCGAATTGAGAAACTTTGGAAGAATGAAAAGTAAGTCCTTCATTTTCATCTTAATCAGCCGGCATGACGTGCTTTAAAAAGAGACGTTTTGATGACAGTGCTCCTCGATAATAATTATTGTTCTCATTAAAATGCCCGGCCTTGTTTAATTTCAGTCTGTTATTTGTCTTCTTGCACTCTAAAGGGGGGAGCGGTTTGCCTTTGGTCATCACTATTTCCGTCCTCACGAGACACATCATTCGCCATCTCGGCGTTTCTACCAGAACGAATTGTTCCGTATGCCACTGTATGAGATCATTCCTCTGGAGGCAGTGGTGGCAACCTGCTGTGTCCTTGATCTTTACACTTACTGCAAGGGTAAGAGGGACAAAACTTTTCAAATCCCACTTGTGAAAGCATGTATAAACGAAAAGACATCAGGACTAAGTTCTTCTCTACTTTAAACTTCAGTTTAGTTTCCAGCTCATTAAGCGCACTTTCTTCCTTCAGGACGGCCGAAGGGTGTGAAAGAGCAGGACGTGTACATCTGTGATTACCGCTTGGACAAGTCGGCCCACCTGTTCTACAAGATCCACCGTAACCGTTACCCAGTCTGCACCAAGCCATATGCCTTCAACCACTTCCCCAAACGGCTCGCGCCCAAAAGAGACTTCTCGGTGAGAATGATGGCAGGAGGGGCGGGGGGTCCTGAGTGGGTGGCCATGTTGAGCTCAAGCTCAAGCCTGTTACTGTTTTCTAAACACTAAAAGGTATTTTAAAAGTGGCGGTTTATCCTTGCAGTGTTTTCTTTGTAGCCTGCAGCAAAATCTCAGGTGAAGAAAGGGATTGCCAGAAACAAATCAGAGAAACCGCACTTTCCGGTCGTTACCCGCAGGGAAACGACAGTCAAATACCTGCTTTGTAGTTTTGTATCTGGTGTTTGGTAGAAACTTTAACTTTGGATGCTAAATTACTTCTTAGTTTATTTTAAATCCTACTGAATGTGCCGGTGACTTTCCCTCTTTACCTTAACCCAGTGCCCAATGGATACATTTACTATATGAAATCATTGTAAAAACATCCCAAATCTTCAGTGACCCTTCTCTAGCTGTCAAGATCGGATTAATTCCGTTTTTGTGCGCACTGCTTTCTTAAATGATCATGGTTTGATATTGGTGTGATTTTTGCCTTTCATGCAGCCTCATTATGTTCCTGACAACTATAAGAGGAACGGTGGCCGATCCGCCTGGAAAAGCGAGAGACCCAAAGAAGCTGGAGGCTGCGAGGATGACGGCTCGTCATGCGACCGGGGTGAGGACTTCTCACACGAAGCAGAAGAGGGAAGAGGAGCAGAGGACGACGTGGACATGGCTCGAGAGGATCCCGAACAGCTCGCAGCGACACCCAGACGAGCCGATCGGGAAAGAGGAGGAGAGGAGGATGAAGAGGAGGAGGAAGAGGAGGAAGAAGGACAGGAGGCAGAGGTGCGCAAGGAGTTAGAGGAAGGTTCCGATGAGAGGATAGGAGAGATGCTTGAACTCCCATCCTCATCAGCCTCCTCGCCTCTTCATCACCCAGCTCTGGGCAGGAGAGAGGCCCAGAGAGAGCGGCTCAACAAGATTCTGCTGGATCTGCTCCATAGAACACCCAGCAAGAACGGTGAGGGACCGGGATCAGAGCAGGGGGGTAGGTCAACAGATAAATCAGGGTCACTTTGACACTCCATTCATACGTGTTGCACATTATTGTTACATTTTCCATTCAACGTCAGACACATATCTTGTACCATTCTGAGTATGTTTTACATCATTCATTTTACCTTCAGTCACCATTGTGCTCAGAACACTTCAGCTGAACCCTCTATGGAGACGGGAAGTCTATACCATTTCATACCATTAGTGGTTGTAATGAGCCATCTTGTATGAGTACAGGATCTTTTAATAACATCAAGCATTGTTGTCTGTGTGGCTGTGGTCTGAAAGGGCTTCTTCTGTGGGCCGCAGTGTCTTTTCTTAAAAGAAGTTTTAAGAAAGTAGAAAATGAAATCACAAGCCTGCTCTGGGTAGTATCTGTACATCTTAGAGGAACACATATCTCTGTTTTTTTTTTCTTCATTTATTCATTCTTTTAACCCTGAAATTTAGATTAAAGCTTGGATGAAATATCTTCATAAGGTCTGTGTTATGTAGATTTCCACCGACTCTATTTGTGGTGCACATATAGGGAAATTCCTACTTAAATGCAGTACTTCAAAACCAAATAGGAACATGTCTGTGTCCATGGTCCCCACATTTGTTTGTTTACATATACACAAGCAAGTATAAACCTTTACTGTTTGTTCAGCCCAATTTTTATTTGTGGAAGCTTCTAATTTTCCTTTTCTGTTTGCCTCTTTTGCTCTTGTCTCCAGCCATTGATGTCACTTATCTCCTTGAGGAGGGAGCAGGGCGACGGCTGCGAAGACGGACGCTTGGATTTGGAGATTTTGTTGGCAGAAAATAACGTTTCCACGTGCCTGTCACGGTTGCTGCCTTTCACTGTCGTGGGAAGGGAGCAGAAAATGAAGAGACGGCAAGAAGGGAAATGAGCGTTGTTGGTTATTCAACCATTACGGACCACAATGCATCCCTAGGGGTCTCTTCCAGTTTACCTCTTCCTAGACTGTCGTCTCAACTCTGAGAAAGTGGAGGGGGTTTGGAAGCGCTGACTCGGAGGCAATTTCAGCTTGTCAAGGGGTTCTCATGCTCGAGGATAGAGCTGACCCAGATTTATTTCCTATTTAAGTAGTATCATGAGACAACTCTTTTTTTTCTCAAAATGAATTAACATAGGAGAAATAACCCATGCACTTAAATGCATTGAACATTACAAACATGGGTAGATGTATTCCACTAGCAGGCATAAAAAATTAAACAACTGGTACTGAGTAGGAACAGACAGAGAGGCAAGTGTGAATGCTGAAGAATTGTTCCCCCTGGTGGGATTTAGCTGCAACAACAAAATGTAACTGATAACTGATAAGAGAAGCTCTGCAACGGGACCGTGGAGGGGGGTGTTGTTGGAGAAATGATGAGCGGTGTGCTCAGATGCTGCTCTTTAGAACGAGAGAACAAGGGCGGTGAACTGCACTTTTGGTACCGTGGATATTGTGAAGCTCTGTAATGTATCTGTAATGAATCACACTAACACTCACAGTATTGGATGATGCAGTCTGGAAAAAAAAGCAAGTTCAAAGTTTATTATCTTTTTCCTGTTATACTTAAGAAACTCATTTAGGAACAGAAGAGGCCCATGGTATGTTCTTAGACGTTAGGCAGGAGCCGGAGGATTGAGGGTGTGCTTTTGTCGGTCAAAGTGTCTTGTTATTATTTTTGACTTTGTCGTGAGGCAGTCAGCTTCACCCCTCTTTTTTGAAGTAACATGATTCACCAGCTTAACTAAATAAGGCAGAGGGAGGGGGGACACCGGCTTCAACTGTAACGCCTTACACAGCCGTGCTCTCCCACTGCCTTGTGTGCGAGTGTGTGTGCGTGCGTGCACACTTATTGTGTGACTGTAATATTTCATGAAAATATACCTTTTTAAAAAAAACTTTGAAAAAAATAAATAAATTAAGGGCTTGATGGCAATTAACAGTTTTAAGAAAACTATGGAAAACAATACTTAACATGAAATGTATCGTGATGGTCATATTTTCTTATATTCTGTGAGACGGGTGGGGCGGTGTATACTGTATATTAGTATGGGGAGGGACTTAAGATCTTTTTTTGTCTTTCGAATATGTTCCTGTTTGCCATGCAGAATGTTTTAAAAAGAAATTGTGATATTTGAGGAGATTACCATTTTTCCCCAAATGCCTCCGCTAAAAAGGGACAACCTGCAATGTCCCACAGTGGTAAACTGACAGAGAAAGTGACGAGAATGAGACACCGAAAGCCGGAGAGAGGGAACAGGAAGCTGTACAGTGCCAAGTTATGTAAATATACACACTTAACATTGAGGAGTGTCTCCAAAAGCAATATCTTGAAAATGGATTTTGTTTATTATTCTACTGTACAGGACTCAGCCCTAAATGTATTATGATTATTATTATAATATTATTATTATTTCTTCCGTTTGTATTACTATAATGAAGACACTTAAGTGCGGAAGAAAATGAGTTTTGTAATGTCAAGAAGATCTCACCATAACTGTCCTGACGACATAAAACTTAAGCTGAGTTTTCGTTGCCTATAAATTAAGTTCTTCTATGTACTGCATGATCGTGAAGAATGTCGGACGGACACAGAAGGCATTGGGACATAACAGTGACTCAGAAACGACACCTTTGTCACTGAATTTTGTTAATAATATTCCTTTTAAGGAGAACTGTACTCCTTGTTTTTTGCTGCAAAGTGTTGAACACTAAAAAAACAAACCAACATAAAAATGTTATGATATTTTCAAATGGCGACAGAAACAAAAGTTAAAAAAAACTGTCTGCCCAATATCATGCTACTATATTTTGTTTTTCTTTCAAATAGGAAGCAGTTCCGTTTTGTGATAGCAGTCATGTATGATGCTTGTACTTGTATTTGTGTGTTTTGTGCGATCCGTTTAGTTATTTTTAGACAATCACAAAATAAGATGCAAGCATTGTAAATGGCAGACCGGTGGACATTTTGTGATGTGTACAGTTTGTCAGAAAAACTTCTTCCACTCGTTAAAAGTTTGTAATTATGATTCTTAAGTCATGAAAAATGCTGTTGGTTTTTACTTTTTGTTTTATATTTGTTTTTTTGTTTTGTTTTGTTTTTTAATAAAAGCACTACATTATTGTGAACATGTTTTTGTTCTCTGAACACTTGAATATTCAAGGTTATCCTCACTGACAGCTGAAAAGTGGCACATAGGTTGAGTATGGAAGGTAAAATGACTTACTTTTAAGTTCAGCCAAACTGTAAAATACCTTACCTTTATCTGAGTTGTATTTCATCCTAAATTTTAGTGAGAATAGAAAGAAGAGAATACATTCGTTCTGTGCGTATAATAATCATATTATAGTGGAATTCCCATTAGTTTACAAGGTGTTAAGTCTCGCGATATCACCGCAGACAAAGCTATTGATAGCCTGAATTACCTACTTTTGTGAATGGTCATGGTTCCTGTTAGGAGCATTGAGACCACACACTTATTTAATTTTTTAGTTTTAAGTGCTAGCTTCTTTCTACTAATAAAGACGTTGAATATTGTAAAGGCGTTTTAAGTCTCGCGATATGAGAGTATTCTCAATTCGTTACCCTGGTAACCCATGTGACGCTTGGGCAGATCGGCTAGGTGGGAATTCAACGGTGTTACCCAACTTTCACCCTATATCTTATCATTTAGCTTTTTAAAATCGCAACAATGCCTAAAAAGAGACCAGCCGGGGATAAAACAAACCAGGACGACGAGGCTTCGAAAACTATAGGTATTTTCGAGGGTTTTTATTCAGTTTATTTCAGTCGGAGCTCCAGATGAATAAAGTAGCACCAACTGGGTGGACACTTAATTTTTTTTATAGCCGAATATTTGAAATGTGATTTTATTTTCACAAGTTTAATTAAGTTATATTTCGAATTGAAATTTTACTGACACTAAAGTGCCAATCAAGTCAGTGCTGTTTCTCCACAGAACCAACTCAACCCGAAGCACTGACTGTGCAAACATTCGGTAAGCTATGTTTTTCTGCTGTATTTCCTCAAAATGTCCGTGGTGTTGCTAGGATCTAAATCCCCGCCATCCCACAGAGGAATATCAGTGCTCAGGAAATGTGGAGGTAGACTTTTCTGCGCTTTGTACTCTTCTGGGAATGAAGGATGTCCCAGCTGTTTGCCTCAAGCCTCCATCTTCATACAAAACTGATCCTGAGGGAGGAGACACAGGTAACCAAGAGCTCCTGTTCTCACCTGAGGCCAGAGAATACTATCAGGGTTTACATTATGGTACAAAAATAACTGCTCAGTTTTTTTTTATGATCTTCATTAGTAATTAGAATAATTTTACCTCCAGAAGATGACCAGTCACAGCTGAATCCCACACCTCTTTGCTCTAAGCCATGTTTAATAGTCGAGCTGGAAAATGAAGACCCCCACAGTGCCAAAATGATGAAGGTTTCTGGTAAGAGCCAAACACCACAGGGGAATACACATAATCATAGTTCCAAATTGTCTCGACAGTTAAGCCTTTCACTTTTAGCTTCTTTTGAATTTCTGGACAGTGAAGTTATTCTGGTTATACACATGCGATCATGTCAGTCAGTATTTCTGCTGAAATTATTTAAGTGCTAGATGTGGAATCACATATTGAGGTGCAACACAAAAAACAATGTCACTGTGTCTTTTCAATTAGGATGTGACTCTTACTGGAACAGCTTTGCAGCATCTTTGAAACATTTTCTAGGAATTTACTATAATCAAATTTGTCACAACTACACAGGATGGAAGGTGAATGAGCAGATTTTACGAGCATTTCAGATGATGCTTCCCTCCATGAGCCAGTTACTGAGCCTTCAGTGAGTAATAAGCAGCTGAAGAAACACGCTCTCTCGTTACAGCAAACAGGGTTACAGCTGTCACTGTTTGATTCTTGTTTAATTGTGTAATCCTGTTGACTGTGGCGCAGGTTTTGGCGGGCAGGACTAACAGATCCAATGGTAATCTCCCTTGTGAACACAATATCTCTCTGCTCCAGCCTCAGGTGAGCCCATTCCACGCCACTCAAACTAAAAGCATCTGCTTCGCAGCTCCCTGCCTCTTATCAAGTCATAATAGATGCTGATTTGAAGTACAGAAGTAAATTTGAGTTCAGCTCAGATATAGTTATTTTGGTTTCAGAGAAAGTTTATTGTAAATTTGCTAAACACGTCAGTGATCCGCCTCTTCTCTTCTGCATTATGGCAGAACTGTTACACTGGAAGGTAATACTCTTCCTAAGCAGAGCTTCCACCTTCTTCTCTCTGAAGAAAGCCTGTGAGTCACAAATGCACCATGTGCCCTAACAAACTTCTCCCTGCTTATACAGACTAAGATATGTCATATTAATGCCATGCCATGTTCCCTCTTTATTCAAGCCTCACCCACTTGTCCCTACGTAATAATCGGATTGGAGATGAAGGTGCTCGCCTGATTGGTTCGGCTCTCTCAACCACTAGGTCTGCCAACAAGAACCTATTGTCACTCAACCTGGCATTTAACTCCATTGGGGATCAAGGGGCAACACATATCGCACAGGTATACCCCGGGGGTAATTCCCTCTTCCCAGTACATGTCTTCACCGCCATGGATTCTGAGGTGTTTTCCTCTTGTTGTTTTGCCTCTCAGGGCCTCCGGCTGAATCGTACTTTGATCTTTCTCTCATTGGCCAACAATCAAATTGGAGACTCAGGAGCTGCTCATCTGGCCACAGTATCCATTTACATCTGACAGATAATGCATTTAAATTTGTGGTTAAGATGCTCTAAATCATATTGTACTTATTACATTATGTAACAGGTAATTTGATAAGACTCCACTGCTTGCATTTCCACTTTTAGATACTTGGTGAGTTTGCTCTAACTCATGAGGAAGCCACAGAGAGGCGGAGGCTGATCCTGCAAAGAGTGCAGACTGTGAGCGTGACCATCAATGACCAAGCTGCTCCAAAACCTAATCCCTGTGTTTTAAGAAACCACCCATAGAATATCTCCGTCTCTTTTGGCAGTCCTGTCATAATGCTGATCCTGAGCAGCTATGTGCAGACCAGCTCTCTTCAGTAGCCAGCAATAACAGCAAACAAGAGAGCAAAAGGTCCTCCAGGAAAAAGGTAACTAGTTTAGACTGACAGCAAAACATTACTCAGCACTGAAATGTTTAAGCCCATGTGCTATATGTAATAGCTTCTTGTGACATGTGCAAAATTACAGGAAGCACCCAAAAAGGATGAGAAACAAAGTGACAACAAAGAAAAGTTGAACAAGAAATGTAAGTTCAACAAGTTTTATACATGGGTCTTATAAGAACAGCTGTATTGGTTATCATCACTGACAGCTTTAAATCTCTCCTGGTGGTTGATGTTACAGCGACTCAGAGTAAAGGTGGGAAGCCAGGGACCAAAGAGAAACAATGTTCTTCACAAGAGGTATCAGACATATTTTCCCAGTGTGGCCATGACGTTCCAAGTGGACATAACCATGCTCAGCTCAATATTTATCTGACTTTTTTCCTCTCAGCAACAGAAATCCAATGTTTCTCTGAATGAAGTTTGGAAGCTCTTATATTTTAGAAAGCAAAAGATTTTTAGTCAAACCTCTGCTGTCACTGTCTCATTGAGCTGGCAGATTCAATGGAGATAGTGAACCCCCTGCTGGACCCGTCTGTGCATCACAGGGATGGACAGCTCTTCTTTCCAGGAAACACGGCACTTGCCTCCCTGAACCTAGCAGGTCAGTAATTGTGGTGGATTCATTCCTTTTTTACAGAGGATTTTCATCCACAGTCACTTTTGGCAACTGGAATATGTCAGCTGTCAACACTTTACTTTGAGAATTCACATGGAAAGTTAAATAGAAAAAAACTTGGATCAGCTCATTTCATTTTCTGTGATTTTTTATGTTTATATTTAGGACATGTTGAAATAATTTGATCCAACTTTTAAAGAAAAAATAACATTTTAGTCTAAAATGGAGTTTCATCATCATTTGTTGATTCGTTTTGTGATTTTTAGGAGCTCTCAGCTATAGAAAATAATGAACCCTTTACGGGCTATGAAACTGCATATATATTGCTTTATTTGTGTAGGAAACAGAATCACGGAGAAGCCGCTGCCTCTGTTCCTGAAGCAACTGGATATTCACGATGAGGGTGGAGGTCTGCTGCACCTTTGTCTACAGGTGTGTTCCACTTCCAGCAGACTCAGGCTGACACTGCAGTGACACGACAAAAAAGAGTTAATGCATGTAAACATATTAGTCCGACCAAAAGTGAACACTTTCTTTGTTGTACAAACCCAGACAGCGGTAACTTAACAACACACTGCAAGTAGTAAGAGAACTGATCCTTGCCCAAGCCACACAGGTACAGCCAATAAAGCTGTAAAAGCAGTAAAGGCCATACACCAACGCAACAATGATGATCTCCAAAAGAGGAAACTGGCTCCATAAAGCTGGAAAGTGGCACAATCACTACATATTTTCAAACAGAGTACAATTAAATGGCATCAGACATAGATATTTGACTACATGATTGAAGGGCGTTTTTGTATCATTTTGATGAATCTGCAGCCTCTCATTTGAATTTTTAGGTTTGAGAAGCCCGTGGCACTGTTTTGTTAACCATTTATAATAACATCTTGAAAAAGCTATTATGATATATGCTATCTTATTCTCTCACACAGAGAAACCTATTCTCCCCAGAGTGCGAGTGTTACAGAAAGATAAAGGAGCTGCTGGCACTCATGGATCCTAACATCAAAAACTGCTCTGAACAGGCAGAAGAGGAGGCACAGATGGTGTAGTGCTGGATGAACACACATCTACCTCCGTGGACTTATGGTGTTATATAAAAAAGCTTTTCTTTTCTTACAGTTGTTGTTGTTTTACTTTGAGTGAATGAAATTTGTTCTGTCTGTGTGGATCATTTAGGGGCTGATGAAATTCCTGGGACAACTGTTGATGTGTCCAGGTCCATTTGACTTCTTAATTATTCTCAAAGTTTGGATTTACACCAAAGACGAAAATATGCAAAGTACTTTGGCAAGTTTGACATTTGTATCTTTTCTCACACATACCTAGAAAATTAGGAATTATGTCAGTGGAAGTATGTTAAAAATGGGGGGGAAAAGAATGAATATTTGTGCTGCAAAAAAACAAAACAAAACAACCGCAAACAAACACAAACAACAACCATCATTTGGATGTTTGGTATTTATTCAAAACCATACATCAACACTATTATTGGTTCCAGATCACGTTGTTTCTTCTTCATTATATGTCCTACATTTCCAAAAATATGACAATTATAACTCGTGTACAGACGAAAAACGGGAATAATTTATCATCACAAATATATAAGAAAAGTAAAAGCAGTTTACAAATGTACTTTACAGGTCAGTTGTACTAAGAGTGGTGCATTTGCAAGGGTAATATAAAAGGACAAACACGTTGATAAAAAGAAATATAGAAACAGAAAAGACTCTGATGATAAAAAAGTACAAAAGAGATACTTTTCCAAATAGGATAAAATAATTGATAATAATATTCCATATAGTTGTACTACTATTACGACAATTAATAATAGTAATAATGATTCTAGTTATAATAATATTAATGATAAGAAGAAGAACAGAAAACAATTCAGAGGCAGTTTTAACACCGCAAATATGGCTGCCGTGTCGTAAAACATTCGTCACATCCGGCTCGTGCTCAAAGGAACCACCGATATCAACCGCTCGCTTCCGGTTATGCCTCCTTTTCGGCAGCGGCTATTTCCTCGCCAACATGCCAGTAAGTATGCACAGGCCGAGACAACGCGACAATTTCACATTTTAACCTAGTTGTGGACAGGGACCAGAGACCTCAACATGTCCATAAGACCATAGCGGCTCGCCTGATGCCACTTTCAGACGGTTTTGTTGCTCTTAAGTCGCATTTTTAACAAGAATTTGCCGCCTTGTGAACGCATTGTTACACAAGATGGCTGCGCGCACACCGCAAACATGGAGCCAGTTTTACGGACCACCCGAAAGCTGAGAAAACTAGTCAGTAGATGTCAGTTCCCCCTCGATTTGGTTGATAAGTAAGCGTTTTGAGTTACAAATTGGCTAATGTACGATTATGTGAATGTTTGGGCTGAAAGTAATGAAAATCTGCAGAAGGCCAGTTAATGAGCCTGAACAGGCCAACGTAGCATTTTATAACGAGGCTTAACAAATGACACCAGTTACCGTGTCTATCAAGCTGATTCTGCATCGATCAGACGGTTAATGAATATTTTCCCCTAGACTAACAGACGTCTATTCATCTGAAAAATAACCCTGAAAGTGGCCTGGTCACTCCTAACGCACGTTTAATTTTATTTCCCGTTTTTCTTTCCATCTTTTCCCTCAACTTAGCTCGCAAAAGACTTGTTGCACCCAACCCCTGAAGAGGAGAAGAGGAGGCACAAGAAGAAGCGTCTTGTTCAGAGTCCCAACTCTTACTTTATGGATGTCAAATGTCCAGGTACAGTAATCCTGCACTCGGTTGGGCTCAGGCATTTTTAAGAAATAAAGCTGAGCTGTAAGATCTGGTTCTGAGTACTCACTGGTGTCCTGTCTTTGCACTCCAGGATGCTACAAGATCACAACGGTGTTCAGCCACGCTCAGACAGTCGTGCTGTGTGTGGGCTGCTCCACCGTCCTGTGTCAGCCCACTGGAGGCAAAGCACGTCTCACAGAGGGTCAGTATCGGTCTTCACACTCGACTCTGTGTGGGTCAGGGTCATGTGCAGCCCAGGGTCGCCTTGTCAACGGGCTCCAGTTACATCAGCCACTCTACTGATGAAAACTTGGCATTGATCCCTTTTTTTTTTTTAATGAGAAATAGCAAATCAGGGTATCCTAGCATATTTTTTTTTACATTCACTTAATATTTTCAGATTATGATTTTATAAATAGAAATGGCAGCCAGGGTACACAATTAAGTTTATTTAACCTAATATTTTAATGACTTGGGATTAAATTAAGTCTTTCTTTTCTCGTACTTTCATATTTATTTTTTCTTCAGATGTGGTGTAAAAATGGAAATTGTGACATGGAGATTTGTTTATTTTATTTTTTTAAATAATGCAGCACATTTTACCAGTGGTTTTAGTTTTTGTCAGGAATATGCACATGAATCTAGATGATGTAAAATGGGATTATGTAAACAGTTTTTACAATTCAGAGGGGCTATTTGCCACATTTTGACGGCAGATATTCGCACTGCTAAGTGACTGGACTTCCTCTATCGTGGTCTTCCAATCTCATTCCAGTGCCAGATCAACCTCAGTTTGCAGAAGGGTTGAGCTAGACCACTGGCTCCCCCCTTTCGAAGGCTGAGAACAAACACGGCCTCTTTTTAGTCACAGTAGATGTTAAAAAAAGAAGGAAAGAAAAAAGTTGTTTTTTCAAATGGGTCACCTGATGGAAAGTGATGACTGGGGTTAGTGTGGTGTGGAACAAAAGGGGGGGCACACTGCCTGCAGGATGTCAGAGCCTGAGGCTCTGCCTCTGTCAGCACTGACTGTCATTGTGTCCTCTGGCAGGGTGCTCATTCAGGAGGAAGCAGCACTAGCTATTCTTCTTTGAGCTGGAAGGGAGAGGAGGGCATGGACCGGTTGATATCAGCGCGCCATGGCTCCTGAGACGGCGACCAAACCTGAGGCCTGACTTGTGAAAAGTGAGACCAGAAGACTAAACTGGACTGCAGATGGGTTTCCCCCGTCTGTCTGTGTCAACAGATCGGTTGTTGCTGTAACTCCGCCCTCCAACCCTGTCTCTCCGAATAAAATTTTGTTTTGGCTAAACAAAAGTTTGGTTTGTTTTTTAACTGCTTTTATTGTCGACACCTTCTGAACAGCGACCAAACGTCATCCTGGGTGTACATATGTTAGAGTAAAATTCCATCTGCCCGACCTCATCTCATTTTCCTTCCGTTCTTACACACGACGGCTGTGGTTGCATCAGGCAGACCCCCACGGGCAGCCCGTGGTGTCCACTAATCTGCTGCCGTCCCGCTAAAGCACTCGTTCTTCACCTCCCTCTCCCTGAGTAGGTGGCGGATGGAGGAGTTCTGCGTGGACAGGGTGCTGGAGAGGAGGGGCATGAGGCTCTTGAAGCCCTTCCTCAGCTCCTCCACGTGCTTCTCCAGGCCGTGGATGTGCGTGTCCAGCTCCCCCCTGCAGCCCTGCACCTCGGACAGCACGTCGTACACCAGGCTCTGCATCTGCGCCGGAGGGGATGTTCGTTTAGACAGAAGTCAGTCGCCTTTCTGCGGAGGGTTTGACAGGAAGTGCGGTTAGGCCCCCCCCCCCACTTGCCTCGCTCACCTTGCAGAGGTCCACCAGCGTGCTGCCTTGATCTGCCAGGATTCTCTTTTCCATCTTCACCCTCCGCAGTCTGACACGAATAATTCATAAAGAATGTTCAGTCCAAAACAAAGGACGGAGGTCAGCAAAAAACAAAAAGAAATGAAAATAGGTGAGCAAAACTGACTGTCCAGGATGAAAAATGGGCATAATTTAAAAAGGGTTTCATCTGAGGGTATGCCTTACTGGTCGATGGCCAGGAGCAGCTTCCGCTGGTGCATGCGGACTCTGGTGGGGTCTCTCTCTCTTGACAGCTTAGTGTACTTGTAGATGAGCCAAGTCTCCCTCAGCACATTTGCTGCAGCAATTTTTAACTAGCGAAAGCACACGGGGAGAGTTATTGCGTGTTTGTCAACAGATTGCCTGCCACGTCTTGGTCACTTGGACTCAAACCCAACTTCCAGCTCCGAAACTTTGTTGCTGCGTGTCTCTCTTGGAAATGGCTGGAGCGTTTGGCTGCTTCCAAAAGGCCGCCGAAACGGTGTCCGACACCCAGAAAAAAAACAACTGAACGTCAGGTCAAAGGCACTCACCGTTTTTGAGATGTGGGAGTCCATCATGAAGTTGTGGACGTGTTTCTCGGCCCTGGTCAGCTCCAGCTTCCTGGCGACCACCGCCACCACCAGCACCGTGCAGCCCGCTCCCTGACAGACGGGAGTTCGGCCTGTTATTCGCGCGGGGGGTGAGGGTTTCTGGAGCCGGTCCCACTCGCCCCCGAGCCTCACCATTATCCCAGTGAGCAGGCAGATGCTGCGGCCGCAGTAGGTGTGAGGGACCACGTCCCCATAGCCGATGGACAAGAAGGTCACGGACACCATCCACAGGGCCTCCATGTAGTTGCTGCTCAGGTCTCTGTAGTTGTGATGTCTGCAGGAAAAAAAAGGAGAGAATAGAATAACAGAATGGGGGATGTTTTCTCATGTGAATTTCCTCACTTTATGTTCTACCACGTTCCTATTGGGTGAAGGTGAGGACTTTGAATTGGGGAACCGCCAAACATTTTTTCCATATTGCTTTTTGGGTCACTTGTCAAACTGCTATAACTTTCTGGTTAAGTCCAGTTCAATGACCGATGCAGTAAAGCGAACCAAATCACAATACCTGCGTTTTCCTTTTTTTTGTTCCCCCAAACCGAATATATTAAGTTTAAATCTTAAAGTTCAATTTTGGTCTCATCCCAGCTTTTGGAAATGGTCTTTAGCTGCCTGCAGATGTGCAGTCATGTTTTACAGAACCCTGGAATGGTGGGATAATCAACATTAACTTCCTAATGACCTCTAGTTGTTCAGAATTTGACACCCACTATCGTATGTTTTGGAGTGATCATCGTTGGTTGAATTTCTATGTGAATTGGTCCAAATCCCAAACTATTGGGGGAAGTTATTGCTGATAGATTAATAACTAAATAACTTCTTTTGAACACAAAAAATCGCTTCGGTCTGGGTTTTAAAACGCTTAGTTTTAAACACACTTTCACTGTCCAACAAATGCCTGAAAACACTATAATTCTTTTTCTACTCAAAATTGACATCTTAAAGGGTTCACTCGGATTGGATCCACTTCCATTAAAACCTGCATGTTCAAATACTACGTTTAGCTATTTTCAAAAATATTATTATATTTAATCTACTTTAGGGGTGACGCAAGCATATTCATCATATTTTTTTGTAATGTTAGCAAAAGGTTATGGATTTGCAACCTTTCAGGCATCAGCGTCCACCTGCCACAGATCGGATGACCGGTGACCCAGAGGACTGGGCATCCACCCAGAGGTAAACCCGCTCACCTCTCGCAGACGTGCAGGCCCCACGCCGCCACGATCCACAGGGAGACGCTGAACGCCATCAGCACCGTCCCGGGGTAGGTCGTCATCACCGTCTTCCCCACGAAGCGGCTGTTGAAGTGAATCTGAAAAGCACAAAGGGGCTGTGTGACGTCAGAATTTTCTACTTTACTTAGCCAGACTATCAAGGATAGCACCTGGCGGATTATCCGCACATAATACAGGAACGAGGGATAAGAAAGCCTATTCGCAATCCAGCTGGATACATGGATGGTAGGTTTGGTATCCCGGTGCAGGGCGGGGGCAGAGGTATTTCTCATCAATCTTAAACAGCTCATTTGAATAATAATTGGAATTATTCGAATGGACAGCCGGAAATGTTCAGCTGTGCAAAAGAAAAGCCAGTGAGGCCCGTTATTACCACGCGAAACCTGTGGAATTCACTCCAACTAAAGTCATTAATCAAATGTCAGACGTCCGCAGAGCGTGGTGGCGTTGCACAGAGGGATGTGCGTGAAATGTAGGTGAATAAATCCCTGTAAATAAATCCAAGGTGGGCTTAACATCCAGTGGACGATGTCAGAAAAACGCCACGGTCCACTGACCCTGTCCCTGCTCTCCACAGTGTCGTTACCGTTCTCTGTCTGTATGGAACTTACAGATGACCCCCCCCACACACACACACACACACCTTGTTGAGCGCCCCGATGCTGCGGGAGGCCGTGTCGGTGAAGAGGCGGCTGTGCAGCATGGCGGCCCGGCCCAGCAGGTAGAGGCGCAGGAACATGGGCAGAGCCAGCACGATCTCCAGCTCCGTCTCCGACAGCGAGGCGCCGGCCGGCCTCCGCTGGACGTACGCCAGCAGCCCCACCGGGTACGGGTGGACCACGGCCACCGCCAGCTCCAAGGCTATCAGAGCCAGGCGGTTGGTTGTCATGGCAATCCGCCAGTCCTCTGCACCGATGTCGTGAACATAAAGCTGCCAGGGGGGGGGCGGGAAGGCCAGGTTAGTCTGTTTAGAAACTCAGACATAAAGCGCACAAGATGAAGGTCCCTATCATTTAGAACTGATGTCCACCATGTCTCCATCAACAAAACCTGTAACAGTCTATGAATGAAGCGAATAGAGACGGCGACATGTTCAAATATAACATTTCTGGAAAACAAGCGAAAGCTCTCCTTTAGGCTCTGGGTTGATTGTGTCTTTTTATGACTCTTAAGAGACGCATGAGCGTGAGTTACACCTGTTTAAAGAAGGAGGAGCATAAACGGCTGAGTCACCTGCACCTCGCAGCTGTGATAGGCCACGATCAGACCCAGCAGGATCAGCGTGGACGCACTGATGACCGACTTGAGAGACAAGGAGTAGACGGAGCTCTGCGGGACACAGACACACAGAAACACACACACACACACACGTATATGATCTGTGAACAGTGTGGCGTCAGCGTCAGAACGCTGGTCACCGATGCTCCGGCCGTCCGGCGTGATCTTAAACCCCCCGTGAGCCCTGATGTGGATAATCCGGCCGCCGTATGTGCTGAGTGGGATCTCCTGTTTTTACGGCCATTCGGGGGCAAAACGGTGGCTTTTTTTTTTTTTTAGATCCTGGCAGAAAAAAAAACGCGCCCACCTTGCTGTAGACGCTCCAGGAGAGCTCGGTCTCCATCACCATCATGACCACGCCGAACATGCCCACGGCCAGGGCGCCGTCGTTCAGCCGCTGCCTCCTCAGGAACAGAGCCCGCCGCCGCAGCAGCCGCCAGCCGATGTTGTGGCTCCTCCAGTACGGGTCATTCCTGGCGTCCTGCTGGCGTTTGGGGCTGTGCTGGGGGCTGGGGCCCGGGCTGGGGCCCCTGGCCGCCCCCCCCGGCGGGAGGCCCTCGTCCCTGCTGGTGACGACTATCTCCGGGACACTCTGCCGGCGGCGCATCTCCAGAGAGACGTCGTCCAGTGCATGGCGCCCCCCCCCGGCCTCCAGGCGGGACCTGAGGGGGCCCGGGAGGGGGGACGCTCTGGGGGAAACGGGCACATCGGTGAAAGACGTGACCCTCTCCTGGAGCCGGTGGGATCCTGCGTTTTTGGGCCCCCGCGGCTTATTCGGCTCCTTCTGTCCCGGCTTTGGCCTGCTTGGCCTTTTCTCACACCTCCTCTCTTTGCCTCTGGCCTTGTCCTTCCTGGTGGGGCGAGGGGACGGGCTGATGTAAAGGTGACCGTTGTATATAGGAGCGGCGGCCGGGGGCTGGCTCCCGTCCGGCCACCCGCTGGACGGGACGCCGGCCGTCTGGACCAGGGCGCGGTGCAGCCCACACTGTGGGGAGCAGGCCCGGGCCGGGGGGGCCATTCTGGGAGGCAGCAGAGGGCGGTGGTCCTCGGCCTCATCTGCCTCCACCACAGACGAGTTCCCGGAAAGGGAGCGTTCCATCGTGAGGGGGATCTTTCAAAAGGAAGGGAGGCGGATAATAACGTGAGACTAAGTGAGCACAAAGCAGTGAATACAGTTTGAACAGATGGCAGCGGCAACCAGAAGGAATATTGCAGAAGAATTTCATTCATGAGGAGCTTAGTGAGCCGAGATTTTCTATATTTTATTTCATATAGCTGTGGGCTCACATATGCTCGCTTTTATTAATCTTTGATTCGGTGATTTTATCACAAGGTTTTTTTTTGTGTGTGGAACAGATGGAGAGCATCAAAACAAGCACACGCAGTATTGTGTGAGGTCCATGTGTCTTTTTCACTCCTACCTTTTCGTTCCGGCTCAGGTCTCCAAGAATTCCACTGTGAGGCTGACAGAGGGCCCCTGGAAACTCATAAAGACAGTTTTTTTTTTCAGTTTTCTGATCCCACTGGTCTCATCAGAAATCACAGACTCATCCTCCTGCTCGAAGCCTCCAACGGTCTTGAGTGCGATCGGGGAAAAAAAAAAAAGAGCTTCAAATGTCGCCTCTCTTGGTGAACTTTCTAGCAATCCGTCACAGAGCTCCGCCCACTGATGGGAGCAAAGCCTACGAAAATGAGGGAGGTAAAGACACGTAGGTGTCCATCATGTTTGCGGTCACTATCTTCATCCGTCTCCTCTGGTGCTTTGTGACAGTCTGCTGTCAGGGCATCTTCTTTAAAGCTGGGGGCAGGGGGTGGGGGCAGGGGGCGGGGGTGGGGTGGGGTGGGGGCTTAATGACACCAAAGTTACAGATGTTGCAGAGGTAAAGTCTGGGTCATCCTCAGAGGGGGATTTTCGGACCTTATCCCCGCCCACGTATGTGTTTAAGCACATGAAATCAAGCCGGAGTTACTCTCAAAGTCTGCACACCAAAAAAACTAAGCAGAAGGAGCAAGTTCTACAACAGAGTAATAGTTTTATATCTCTCTTCAGCAGATTGGTATTGGGGATTAATCAGGTGAAATAGAGACAGTGTACTTAGGAGCTTATGGAATATGCCACCCTGAATCGAACAACATGCACGGAGCAGAGTGGCGCATTAAGCATTAAAGTCATAACAATGACATTTAAGCATCATGAAATGATCTAAATCCTTGTGACAGATGGGTCGGCGGATGACAGAGCACCCACCCATTTGGACGGGCCAAGGAGGAAAGGGCAGGTGGAGCACGACCGGCTAGGAGCAGCAGGATGAAGACCGGTGTTATCTAATCCCAACATTACATGTATTTAACAGAGACGGAGGAATATTAGGGGGGGGATGTAACTGTAATTCGGACTTCCTCCGATTTCCCTCCAGATGTGAAATTGGTCAACTACTCAGATCCTCTCTGAGACGCTGCCAGATGCTGCAGTTTTGATTTAAAAACATTATTTTTTTACATGTAGTGCAGGCTGTGATCTCCTCAGAGCAAAACTGTCAACAGCAAAACCTTATGGATGGTCTCTGGTGATGCCTCACAACCCTTGAGATGAGACACTCTTAAATTAAACTGTCTGCTTTGCTGAAATAGAGTAAGACTGGTGTTAAAATTCACTCTGCTTAGGGGGCCACAAATGCTCTCAGATTATATTGTCCTAAATTATGCACATCTGCAAGGCTTCAAATTAATTCAAGCCTCCTGCCAAGGACTAGTAAATCCAAGCTGCCCGTAGTTGGTAGCTGAGTGTCAATTCTTCTTGGCTCTGTGGCCGACAGCCAGCACGTCTTCAGTCAGTCCCCTCTTCTGCAAATCCTCCTCTGGCTGTTAAGAAAGTGAAACGAATCTGGGATATTTTGAGAAGAGTAATTGCTGTTGATGGAGAACGGCGAATGTGCTCCATGCCCCGAATCTTCGGCGTGTTCCAGTTTATCTCGAGGTCAGGTTAATTGCTTGGGTCTTATCTGCTGGGAAATGTCAGACGAGAAGATAAACAAGATGCACGGGGGTTGCGAATTAAAGGGTTTAAAAGGTTAAAGGTGCGGTGAAGGTTGGAGAAAGAGGCGAGCCAGAGTCAGAAGGGAAGGCAGGAAAAATAAAAGTTACAGAATGGGACATCAGGATAGATTTAGTGTCTCAACAGATCCAAAAACAGCTGCCACACAGCTGTGACATTACTAAGTCTTCACTACATATAGAATAATCCGAGTGGACACTCTTTGTTACTGAAGGATGAGAAAAAAGTAACGAGAAACCCAAGTTTCACCTGAAACACCTGAGCACAGAGCATTTTGTGTTGGGTTTTAGGTTAAGCTCCTCTTTCATTTTACCCTCTCCCACCCCTCTGTATACCCAGTTTCTCCTGTAGGACCGCACCTGTCATGTATCCTGAATCATTTTGTCTCTGCGGAGGGATTTTCAGCAGCACCGAGCTGCTGAATGTTATCAGAAGTGTATTGATCAAAGACTCGTGGCAGCCCTATGAGTGTGTGACGTACACATTGTGTAGAATAGGCCATTAGGAATCCAAAAAATAACTAACCCAAAGGTAGACTGAAGAAAAAAAAAGACTCATCACCACAGACAGAGCAAGTAACTCAAATAAAAAAGCAGACTTCAAAAAACCTCCTTTCATCTATACAAGCCCTCCAGCTCCAGAGATGTTGATGACAGGAAAGAAACATTTGCTCAGTCTGCTACAAACGTAGTTAAGCACAAATGATTCAAATCCCACATTGGATATAGAAGAACATTATGAAAAATACACCAAAATGGGATTTTGGAGGACACAATCAACACATGGCGGACTAACTTTTAGGCTGAAGAAAATCCATATCACAGTGTACCCAGTTGTCATGGTTACGAATGTTAAAAAAAACTCTCCGTGGTTTGAAAATTTAAGGCTTAAATTCTTCTTCCTCCCGGGAGGCGACTGACAGAATCTTAATTGGGAACATCTAAAACACGAAGCATAAAAGGTGCACCTCTCCAGAACACCATCAGAACCCAGCTGCCACACATGAATGAGGTGTAGAGGAGTTTATAATGACAATAAAATACACATCCCACCCAGCTACGGCCTGGTAGAACCTGCTGATCCATTTTCTGCCTCTAATCTAAGACCAGAACACGGAGGAGGAATTCTGTGCTAACATCTCCAGCCCATTGGAGACTTGGGGGCCTTTCGAAAGGTGCTTGCTCACTATTTATTCTATTCTATACGGAAAGAAAACTTTGCGCTGAATTTTGTTCCAGAGCTCCTGGCTGAATCAGACCTTTTTACCTCTAAACTAAACAGAAATCTTTTGGTAACGCTCCTGTTCGGCTTTGACAAAGATAGAAGCGTTGATGTGGGGGGGGGGGGGACCATGAGAGATATTTCAGGATCAATCTTAATGCTTTTGAAGCTTCTGGGAAAACTTTGCTGAGCCCACAGCTCTTCACTTGCGAGCTGTAATATCTAATTGGATTCCAGCCCCCCCCCCCTTTGTCCTCTTGAGAGACTAGCTGTGACGGTCCATAACTGAAATCTATCAGAGGAGGACTTCATCTACTTAACTCCACCTTAGACAAGGAAAGCCACTTTGACAAAGTCAGGCATCGCGGGCGTGGGCATGCCTGTGGCGGTCATGTCGATAACATCCTATCAGCCCGGGGGGGACGTGTCAGCGCGGGAGAGAGCCTAATCCAATCAGCAGAGTCATTAAAAACACAGCGCAGCAGCTGGGACGGCCGATGGCTGCATTGGTCAGGGGCGCCGGTCAGCATCTCGGCCCGGAGGTGGGGGGGGGTTGAGAAGCGGCCATGCCAGGTCATTGGGCCGGTCATCCCTGCTGCCGGACGGTCAGATCCAGACGGTGAGGCCTACCTCTCCTCCGGCGCCATCCTTAATGTGACTTTAATTCACTCGCCGCTCCGTCTTCATTCATCAGATGGTGTCCTATCTTTTTTTTTTTTTTTTTCCTAATTAGTATCTAATCTTCCTCTCGTGCCATTCAGCCCAGCTTCTTTCTTGTTAATTAAGTCCGCCACCTCACCCCTCTGTGAAACCTCTGCTGAACCCCAGCCAGCCTGCACTTAGAGAGCAAACCACCAGATGTCCCCCACGCCTCAGCGCCTCCAATCTGGGTTTTTTATGAAGCCTGGTGAAATTTTGTTTTTTGGATCGGTGCACAACAGCACAAACACGGGCATTGTCTTTATCTCCCTTTATTTTCTTTCTAGTTTAGGAGAACTATAAGTCAGTTTTGTGCATTTAAAAGCAGCAATGCTGCTGATATTGAACAGCTGAGTGGCTGTTTTGTTTATTTTGTGCTCTTGCTCTAAAACTAGTGCAGGTTTCTCTACTTTAACCGGTGACCGCCATCCTTCTTTTTTGCCTCTGAGGGCCACTTTTCATCCTGTGTGTGCAGCCGAGCATGAATCTGCAGCGCCGGAGCGCTCCGGATGTGTGACAGGCTTCCTGAGAGTGGGGTAATTCCGAAGGGCAGTAGAAGTAATAGGGTAATCTATTATACAGTCCAACTCTTTCTTCCTCCTTTTCTTACCCCCCCCCCCACCCTCTCCCTCCCCAGCCCTTCAGTTTCTCGCTGCCTCTGCCCTTGCATCAGCATTTCATGAGGACAAATGAGAAGTAGAGTTTAACTATGCACATTCCCGTTGTCCTCCTGCAGAGCCCAGCACTTTCTCAATTAAACTGGATTCCATCTGCTCCCGACCACGTGGGGGGGTGGTGGGGGGGGGATGCTCGTGGGCACGCAGGCAGAGAGCAGACACACAGCTCGTAGCCCGGCCGTGCGTGACCATGCGTGGGGCCAGGCGCTGAAAACCATTCCGGACACAGAGAAGGGGAACACGTATCAAATGAGGATTCAGGAAAAGGGCTGAAGTCATTCGGATGCGAGGCCGAACGCCCGGGCAGATTTTGTGCTTGGACATCAGAACACACATGATGGGATGTGCGGGTTGAATCCGGCCGTGCGTTCCACTTTTTGTAGTAAGCGAAACGTTTGGCACTTTTTTTTCCCCCGTTCTGCCGTTTCACTGCTGATGTCTTTACTCAAACGTCTTCAATCAATTCTCTGGCGTAAAGTGTTGACATTTGAATTCATGCAAATCGGTTTCATTTGTCCGTGTTAAGGTCAACTCGTGCCAGTCGGCCAATGAAAAGCTCTCCCTCCTCCGGCCCCCACTTCCTTTATCTTCCATCCTTTCACCCCCATCACTGACATTTTCCTCTCTCTTGTACTCTCCATTTTAGGCTACCTCCCAGAGAGACAGGGAGAGCTCACGGCCACCATCTCCTCCTCCTCCTCCTCCTTCTCTTCCTCCTCCTCCTCCTCCTCCCCCCCCTCCTCTCTCAGCTTCCCTCTCTCCCATCAAGCACACCCTCACACTCCTTCCATCTGATGCTGGCTGGATGCAGACCGGAGGATTTCAAGCATTATCCTGAATCAGTGCTCCCTCTCCTTTTTCTCCATCCCTTCCTCCTCCTCCTCCTCCTCCTCCTCCTCCTCTTCCTCCTCCAACATCTGGAAGCCTCTCCTCTTTCTGTCTCCTCTTTTTTCTCCGCTGGCTCCCCACCAGGATGTGGCACTCGGTGGCTCTGCTCCTCTCTGGATTCTCCGCTTTGATCCACGGTGAGGCTGTCTGCATTTCTCCGTCTTTCTCTTCCCGTCTTTCACTCCCAAGTGTTGCTGCAGCATTGGCATTTTGATGGAATTCAGGAAAAAAAAGGAATCGAGCTTTTTTGCGACGCGTCTGCCGAGGAGTAAATGAGACTTTAAAGTGTGTGTGTGTGTGTGGGGGAAAAAGACTCCCGGAGAAGAAAAGTGTGAAAGTCGCTCACCTGTTTGCTCGTTTGTTTACATCTTTATGTTCTCTCTTTTCACCGATTCATACTTGTTGGTGTGGAAATGCCACTGCATAACAGGTTTTATAAGGCAGCTTGCCGTCCAACCTGTGCTGAAACGCTGATGGCACACACAGATTCACCCAGAACGTGGATCTGTGGTTCCCATTCACTCACGGCGTCAGAGCTGCTCTGTCTGTTCAGACCTTCGGGGGGGGGGGGGATCTCGCACGGAAAAAAGGAAGAGAGCCGATCGGTTTAATTGCACGCGCAGATGGGCTCTCCCATCTTGTCTTCCTGTCTTGGACGTGTTGCAGCAGCCGGTGCTGTCAGAGCTGGATGGCAGAACCAAAGAGGAGAGTGGGAGAACTTTCTCCTTCAGGCAGAAAGTACCAGCAATAAGCTGGTGTTTGGTCAGCGTTTAGGAGCACGTTGTAGATCAAAAAAAGCAAACAACATAAAAGACAGGACAAGGTAAAAGTTTCAGAACTGGTTTTTGTAGTCTGACTTCTGAAGGAAAGAAAAAAAAAAAAACCAATCATCCAGGGCTTTGCTTTGACTGGCTTTGAAGGGAACCACAGTCTCATCCCCAGCTCTGAGCCCCCATGTTTCTCCTCTTTGCACAGAACCTTCCTCTGTAGTTTATCTGTGCAGCGTATCGCATATTCGAAAGTTTTTCGTTACAGTCACGGAGCATTGAGATGTTACGCAAGGCATTTTTTTCATTGTTTAATTCTCTCAGGAGATTTAGAAAACTCTGGATCGTGAATGAAATAGAAAATGAAGCTTTGAGCCTGGATGAAGCTCAGCCGTTTCACCACATGAGTTCTAATTGGACAGAAAACGAGGGGAAAAATAGATTTACAAAACAGGCTTTACATTTTTAATTGGTCTTCACATTTGCACACGACCTCTGGGCCTTTTAAACTACTTAATTATACATTCATTTGAGCCAGTTAAGGCTGATAAGGCTTCAAAACATTTCTAATTAGTTTACTGAATGTTCTCCGAGCTCCTTTTGAATCTTTCTCCCATTCGTCCATTTCCCGTTGGATTTTCTCTATTAATGGGAAATGTTTCATTCGATGGTCAGCACCGTCGGGTTACCGATTCAAATCCCAAGAGGACCGGGGACCTTTCTGTGTGGAGTTTGCATGTTCCCCATGTTCCTGTGTGGTTTCTGTCCGGGTCAGCCGGCTTCCTCCTACCATCTGAAAACATGCATGTTGGGTTAATTGCCGATTCTTAATCTAAATCTGACCCTAACCCTTCCTCACTGTTTCAGTTGTCCTGAAGAATAAAACTCAAGATGAGCGTGATTAATTGGGATTTTTTCCCACAGCCTTTCCCTGTGCCATGTTTCATTTTGTCCTGGTCCTCCAGATGTATTAATAGATAAAGCAGTTCAGCCATTTGCTCCTAATATTGCCATAGTTTTGGCTCCCTTCATAGAAAACACACTTGATAGTGGTGAATTTATATACATTAGGTTTATCTACAGGTATACCTAATGTATATGTGGTGTTCATATACATAATTAAGGTTTTCCTGGTTTTTCAGTGTCGTTGCAGGGACCTCACCAGAGGAACCTGCTGAAGAGCCTCCTGAAGGACTACAACCGGATGGAGCGGCCCGTGGCCAACGACTCCCACCCTCTGACTGTGGTCTTTTCCCTGAGTTTGATACAGATCATGGATGTGGTAGGTGCAGACAGCCACTCAGCCTCATGCTCACCAGCAAGGCAAACTTTTTAAATGCAAATCTTTTGTAACATGAACTTACAATGAAGAGAATATAAATCATATGCCAATTCAAAATTAACGTGGAAGTTCACTGACAGACGGAGCTCTCACTACCAAAGATCTCTGTTATTACATTCAAAGTGCTTTACATTGAGAGAAGCTAGTTTTCAAAAGCCATTTGAAACAAATCACAGATTCAGCCGATCTGAAGGAACAAACTTCCAAAGTTTAGCTTCTACAAACGGAAAAGGTCGGTTTTGAAGTTGGAGCGGTGGCCAGATAAGAGCCCAGCCTCTGCAATGAGTGGTTCAACAGTTCTGCTATATATGCCGAAGCCATTCCAAGCAGGGTCTTATGTGCATAATGATATTCTAAAATAATCTTTTAAAATTTTACTGGCAGCTGATGCAGTCAGGCAAGAAGTGAAGCGATGTGGGACCGGGCTGTTGCATTTTGGACCGGCTGTGGGTGAAATGAATCCAGAATCATAGTCTCTCTTTTCAGAGACGTGCTTAGAATATTTTCTGTGCTTTGCAGGATGAGAAGAACCAGGTGTTAACCTCCAACATGTGGTTACAGATGGTAAGAACCCCTGACACTTTTTCCTCTTTAATATTTTTCATTTCTACACATGCAGAAGATAGGAAGTCACAACTTCCCTTCCAGTTGAAATCAAATTGGATTTCATTGTATGAAACAAGTCTGTATGTGAGGAGATGGAGATAAAGTGGTTTATCTGTAATGGCTGACAGGGGGTGGTTTGTGTGTGTTTACAGCACTGGTACGACCACTACCTCCAGTGGAACCAGAGTGCTCATCCCGGGGTGAAAAACCTCCGCTTCACCACAGATCAAGTCTGGACGCCTGACATTCTTCTCTACAACAGGTAAAACAAAAACTGGATCACACGTTTCTCTCTCTCGCGCTCACACGCACGCACGCACACACGTCAAGAGGTAATTTCACCTCCTCCTCTGGCCTTTCTCAGTGCAGATGACGACTTTGACTCCACCTTTAAGACCAACGTTCTGGTGAACTCCAGCGGCTTCGCCAAGTATCTTCCTCCAGGTGGGTGCCTGCTTTTGATTGCTTTATTTGTTTATCTGTTCATCATTCCTGCTGGTTCCATTATGCTGTTCTTTTCCGTGACTTGTTCGTTTCCCCGAGGTTAGCGTCCCTTATCTCATTAGGAAATCCTGTCATGTCTCCCTGTTTGTTCACTTGACATTAATATTTCAGCACTGCTGCTTAGACAATGGTAACGGTGCCGTAATGTCTATAAATAGGAGGCGCTTCATTCGTCTTTATCCAGCCTTAACCTAAACGCGAGGCCCCAGCGAGGGTGCAGCGGTGACGGCTCCCCTGTGTTTTCACGGGGCTTTGCTTCATATCTTCCCAGGCCCTTGTTTCTACACCAGATTAAAGCGGTCTGAGAGTAAATCCTTTGTGCTCTTGGGGAGCAGAGCCGAAATGCCCTCCCGCAAGGACCGCAAGCTCAACCGTGTCAGTTCAATTACTCAAACAGGTTTATTAATAGGATGCTGCCGAATGTAATGTACAGCTGCTTGATTCTGTGATTTGGATGAGAGGCATCGAAGGGAAGAATTAAAAGATATTGCTCCGGCCTGGATAATTGAAGTGTATGAAACGTTTAAGGGCTGTTAGGGGAGTAAAAAGAGCAATGGAGACAATTGAAGAAAAGCAGCTGAATGATGACGGATCACATGGGTCCTCTGAGGCAGATTAAACCTCAACAGGTTGTGGGGGGCAGGCATGAATGTGGTGGATCCCCGGCTTCACACCTGTGTTGTGGGCGAAGCAATCTTGTATTTGGATTTGTGTCAGTTTATAAGATAGAGTTTAACAGGTTCTTTCTCTTTTCCGGAATCGGGCACATTCACAACAGGGTAATTTTTTTCTCCCTTCCTTGGTACGGATTCTCGGGAAATAGTTTTTGCGAGTTTATTTTTAAAACTGCGTAAGCTCTGAATTTTTCCAAGCAGCAGAGAAAAGAAAAGTTCAAGCATCCTTGTGTGGGCGTGTTGCCTCGGAGTCACTGGATATCTTTAACAGGGAGGTTATAAAATATGCTGTGAATGGAAGTGCGCAAAACTGCCAGAGGTACAACCTTAGTTATGAAAAAAGATGGGACTCTGAGTAAAATGCAAATAAAAACAGAATGCAATGGCTTCTAAGCCGTATAAGCCGCTCTTCATTTTAAACCCAAGATGCTAAACGCGTTATACGTTCAAACTGAGACCCTTTTCTGTATCATGAAAATGTTAGTTTTTCTTGATGTGATGGCAGTGACACTTTTAGAAAATGATAGTAAACTGGGCCACGTCTTTTAAGAACCCTGTAATGTGTTGGGACTGAGGGGACCAGATGCAGGGCCGTCAGAGGAGGGATGTCTAGTGTCGGATTTGGGAGGCTTTTTGTTGAAATTCGACTTTCACGAAGCGCCACATGTTTCCAGTTGCTGAACGGTCAGCCCAGCTTTCAGATTCGCCCTCATGACACCGGGCTGTTACTGTATAATAGCTGCCCTATGTGGTTTATGTGTCAGACCTTTTCAGAAAAACATTAAAAAATTTATGTAAGTTTCTTGCTCCGTCAGCACTAACACACACTTCATACCATCAGAGATGGTTCACAGGTTTCTGAACTGATAACAAGCTGGATAATGCCCCTCCATTTTAGCCCAGAGGAGGTACGACCCACAATTTCCAAACAATTCTGACCATCGACCAGTTTTCTACTCTGTCTGAGTGTTTTTTCTGTTAGCTTTAAGTACCTCATGAACAGAGCTGTCTCCACATTCTCCCAACCTTCTGATGATGAAATATACTGTAGATGACTGTTAAAAGTCTGAAATATCTCTTGAGAAAAAAATTGTCTATGCATCATATTCATATTATCCAGAGTTCTAACTCTCTTTAGAATTTGGCTTTCAGTTTGAGCTGTTAAATGTTTTTTTTTCTTTCTTTCTTTTTTTTAATTTAGTGCTTGGTTAAATCATGATGAGAATAATCAATCAAGCAAGGTCCCAATCATATTCAAAAGAAGAATTTCACAACATCTGCTTCCAAATCGGTACTCAACACGCTAACCTCCCTGCTCTCCTCCAGATTCTGCATCCGTTTAATTCTGCGGCTGATTTGCATGTTGACGGGCTCATAATGAACGTCTTAGAGATGTGAAAGGCTTCCTTGGCATTTTGGTGTGTGTTTCTGAATGCCTTATCGGGCTCAATTGGCTTGTTTGTGGAAGAACATCCAGGGCCGCAGTTTGCCAGCGAGGTGCTCCGTTCATTGTGATTCTTCCTTTGAGGAGGTGGATAGGAGCATGGAGGAATATTTTAAATTCATTGTTTAGTGTGTAGGTGTGCTGGTGTGTGTAAATGCCTTTTTTTTTTTTACATGATAAAAAGTGCGTATCTCGTTATGGAGCGATCTTTTCTCCCCCCCTCGGTTTTTCTATGGATGTTTTCTGGTGCTGTTGCTGAGGCTTGGTGAACAGCTGTGTGTGCATTCAGAGTGGAGAAGAGCGTCAATGCCAGTTTTTTTTTTTTATAGACATGTCTTTGATGGGAGGTTGTTTTTCTTATCTAGGCTCCTCGTCTCTTTTCAGCCTCCAAACTGAATTGCAAAACAGTAAACTCTCCGAGGACCCCGACAATGTGAAAAAAAAAAGTTGCATTAAAGGTGTGCGAGCTGGCTTGTGACGAAGCATCTTAATAAAGCATCTGCATAGAGATCACCTCACCGGTGCCGGGACGGTCCTCTCCTCTCTCACCACAGCAGCCCTGTGGGCTGGAACTGTCTCCCATCTTTGCTTATGTCTATTTCTCAGGAATCTTTATGAGCACGTGCAATGTGGACGTTCGCTGGTTTCCTTTTGACATTCAGAGGTGCGAGTTGAAATTTGGCTCCTGGACGTACGACGGCTGGCTGCTGGACCTCCAGATGACCGACGCCGACATCTCCGGCTACATGCCCAACGGAGAGTGGGATCTCATCGGTCAGTAGGGAGGAACATCTGCATTGTGTTATCTTCATACTGTATATCAACCAGAACCATCTCCTGGGATGTTGCAGGTGTTCCTGGCACCAGAAACGAGGTCTACTACGACTGTTGCAACGAGCCTTACCCGGATGTGACCTATGTCATCACCATCCGGCGCCGGACGCTGTACTATGCTCTCAACCTGCTCATCCCCTGCGTCCTGCTGTCCTCCATGACCCTGCTGATCTTTGTGCTGCCGGCTGATTCCGGGGAGAAGATTTCACTGGGTGAGTGCGTCAGAAAAACCTGTGTTGTGCCAAAGTCACGCAGGGATCCACTGCAGCGTCTGCGGGTCCAGCTCTTTCACAGCTCACACCACAGAGCCCGTCCCTGTGGACACGGCGAGTGGTCTGCGTCATAAGTTAGCCCGGCCAGTCTGGTCATTCTATTAAACGACCGCCAGCTGAGTTTGAAGTGAATCAACCCACGAAAAAAGGTGCAATCCTCAAAAAGTGGTCAGAGAACAGGAAGTGGGCTGAAAATGGGTGAAATGAGTTATCTTCACAAATCTTGGAGAACTGTTAGGCCACTTTAAAAGATTACAAGGACGTCTGGCTACTTGATGAAATGAAGAGTGGATCAAGACTTTTGCACTTTACTATTAAAGGAAAAGTTTTGAAAAGTCATTGCCATAGGTCGGATTTCAGAAAATTAAACAAACGTCCGTTTACATCTTTTTCTAAGACACATAATAAAATCAAAATGGATTTGATTAAGCTGTGAACATTTGAGCAGTTGTATTGTTCGTGTTCTTATTGAACCCTCTGAGTAATCACTTAGAGTGCAGGCTGGAAAAATGAGGTGGAGGCTGTTTATGGGACTCGCACAACAATGAGGAGCTCTGTTTATTGTGTGTTTTGGGCTATTAGCTATGTTCCTTTCCAAAGGAAAGGCAATTTTTTTTAAAAAGTGTCGCATCAAACATCAAATGCACATCGGGTGTGTTTTCATGCGAAGAATCGGAGCCAATTATCCCGGATTCACAGTGTTGTCAGTATCATAATGGAACGGACTAACTCAAGGCACAGCTGTAATAAAAAGAGTTATGTTCACAAGCTTGTCACAGACTTTGGCTGAATCCCAATTCCTCCACTTGGTCCTTCCCATTCCTTTTACAGACATTATGTGCCCTGTGTCTTATGGAATCAAGCACTAGTGGCCATCTAGGCCATCAAACAGCGTGAGGGGGCAATGTGCTAAGGAAAGGAGCACTTTCCCACCTCTAAGCAAAGTGTTAGGGTTAAATGGTAATGCCAAAGTGAAGAAGTCTTATTAAGCAAATATCGTGTAATGTTCCTTTTAATGTGTGACCAGTTGGTCATCTTTGTGAAATGTGTCTATTCAGAAAAAGGCTCCAGATCACCCCGAACACTTTGACTGAGACAGGGAGAAAAAATAGAATAATTTAAACTTCTTTGGGAAAATAATCCAAATCTTTTTTTAAACAAAAAGCCGATGCATCAATAAAGTATGAAAGCGTAACTCAAAACATTTTCTCACTTTCAGCACGACAAAACTAAACCGAGTGATAGAGAGGACAGGTTTCAACCGACATATCAAAGCTTCAATTAGTCTTTTCCACGTTTCCATGAAACCTTTTTCTGATTTACAACTTTAAAATGACATTCAAGGAATTAAGTGTCCCTGTTACCGTGGGGATTTGGTCTCATCTGTCCCTGAGGGGGTCTGAAGCCTTTCAGCAGTCTCGTACAAACCGCTGTCTTGGCAAAATCTCCTTTTTTTTCAGAACAGTGCTTACCTGTGTGGTGTCTTCCCATTAATTCCTATTAGGTCATCTCCTTCCTATTTGCTGACTATCCGTCTTACTTTTTTTTCTCGGCTCTCTGCTTTCGCATAACATTTTCTCGAAGGCCAGGAAAACTTGTAGTGACGAGGCCAAAGTTTAACCGTAACTGGACTCAGAAACCAGAGTTCACATTCCCATATCTATATAGGTCGACACTTCTACAACTCACACCTCCTTTTCTCCCTGAATTGCAACACAAGGCAACCACCATTGTTTGGAGAGCTCATTAGCACAGAAGTTTGCTTAAAGTACAGTCTGAATGAATTGCTATTTGCTTCCTACTGTTAGATTATGATCAGACCACATTTTATAAGGGTAATAAAACATGAATGAAGGCAGTGATGTATCTTCTTTGCAGACTTCTTAAAAAGGAATAAATACACTCAATCATGTGCCCCCCCCTAACATCCCATACAGCTGCCAAGAACAAATGAAATTTCCAACTTTAGAGGTCTCAATGCAGCGTGACTAAAGAGTGTCTTCATTCAGCGTCAGACTGAATGTTAATCACAAAGAAAAGCACTCGATAAAAAATGCAAAAAGTACAGGAGTGGCACGGGCGATGTAACAGGAGGCGAAAAAACAGGCAGAGGTTTGGGAGGGAGCTGAGAGAGGAGAGGGATTAGAGGATAAAACAGACAGATGAGAAATGCGAGGAGGAGGAACACAGAGAGCAGTGGGTGTGGGAAGATGGCAAGAAGACAGGTGAAGAATTTGAAAAGGATGAGAGAGGACAGCACAAAAGGGAAAGGGAGGACTTGTGATGGTGATGAGGAGAAGGAGGAGGAAAACAATCAAATCACACCATAATAGGCCGGAAGAAAGAGACGAAGCGCACGAGACATATTCAAATCCCCACTGTTTGATAAAATACTAATGTCAATGTCGACCTTTTTTAATCCTGACTAAATCATCTGGGTTGAAACAATCAGACAAACAGAAGAGTAGTTGATTTAATATTGGATAGGTTGCTTGTTACAACACGCTCAGCTGTCAGCCTGTCAACGGTTTGAGTTGAATCTGTCATTCAGGCTGTCTGTATTGAATAGTAGAAAAAGAACACATCTGATTCTAGGAAACAGCACGAGAGAATCTGACTCATTTTAATTCCGGTAAGAGAACATTTCAGAACAAATAGAAACCTCTGTTTTTAATCCCAAAGGGTAAGCCGTCTGCCTGCAGTCGCTGTTGTGTAGTGGGTGTGCAACATTGTCCATTACGTTGAGCGGCTTTTCCAGCATTCTACTTTTAATTATCAGCTCCACGGGGACCTGATCAGTCCCCAGCAAAGGGCAGGCCTTCTTTGTCAGTAGGTTCAGTTTCATTGAGTCTCTGGTTCTGGTGCTGCTGCCAAACGCAAATGGCTGCAAAGCAGATTACTCTGACGGGCTTATAGAATATATTAAACATCTCTGGGCAGCCTCTGACGGACCTAAGCTCCCCTAAAGTAAACAGCCTTCACTCCCTTCTCGAAGGCAACCCCGGAGTAACACACATGACTTCTTATTTTTCGTAAACAGTTTTTTGTTTGCGGGAGGTGGAAACATCCAGACGTCTTTTCAGCTGTGTTTTCTGGAGCGTCTTACAGTTTTGTGTTGATCCTTGCCTGTGTCACCTAGTGCTTGCTCTGGGTGGGAATTGTTGGGCTTCTGTAAATAACTTCAGAGTAGGGTCTGACCTGCTCTTTTGTGAGATAACTGCTGTTGTTATTTGATACATAAAATTGAATTGAATTGTGTAAACGGTAATGGAGATATGAAAGAGGACGAGCCTCTCAAGGCTGCAAACTTCGGCCAGAGTGCTTCTGGAGTTCTTCATTCGCTTTCTAAGGGGAGCCATTTACAGTCTGTCCAGGACTTTCATGATGGGACGTAACTGGTCTGGGGGTCACTGAGGGCAGAAGCTAGCGATTTTCTGTGAATCGGAAGAAGGTAGAAAGTGCTCCTCGCGCTCCAAGAGGTGCAGCGGAATCTTACGTGGCTGTTGGCTGTAGCTTTCTGAGCCCCTGGGGGCGGACTCCATCTTGACCTGCAGCCTTGTTCCAGTTCAGTCTCTCCAGCTGCTCCTTCAGCTGGCTAATGGAGAGAGACAATAGGGGGGGGGGGGAAATGTGGGGACAGGTGTGGTGTAGCCGGAGGCCGGATAAGAGAATGCCCAGCATTGCCCTGAGCTGAACCTAATTTGATTGCTCAGCAAACCGGTTCTGTCCAGACTCTTCTGGGGGAAACCGGCTTCATTTGACCACACGTGCTCGGTTCCTCCAGCTCCATTTTTAAAAGAGGATCAATTAGTATACAGTAATGTCCTTGCATCGGGCCATTAGCTCACTAAATATGTTGTTTGGAAAAATGATGCCATTTTTTTGGTAAAGGCTTTCTGACTCACATCTGTGTGTGGGGGGTTTGGACACGCTTATCCAAAGTGTCCTCAGCCTGGATACAGGACGTATTATACAGCATCTCTCTGAAGGAAAAAAATGCCAACTCTTACACATGCGGTCAATTAACCTATTGATGTAATTAAGGCTAGTGAATTGATCGGAGGGGGTGGGGGGGTTGGGGGGGAGCATTTTCCTGCCTTCCAGGAAAATACTCTCTACTGTCACTTTACTTTATGGAGGAGACAATGGGGACAAAGCAGCCAGGCCCGCCGGGTTACGGGAGCTGGGTCTTAAAAAGAAGAGGTGTCATTTCTGAGAAAAAAAACGGCAACATTAAAGAAGTGTCTTTTAACTTACCTAATATCCTTAAAACGTTCATATTTTATCTCTCCGTTCCGGAGACTAATTGAATGTTCTAAATGGTGACAGTTATGCCAGCGAAGCACCCCTTAAATTCTATAACATGAGACAAATGGTGTGGAGGTGGAAAAATGAAGACGAGTCCCTCAGCAGGAGTGTGTGTGGTGTGTGTTTACTGTGTGGAAGTGCAGTTTGGCTGTAGAGGTACAGAATGTCATGGGGGTAATCCACCATTTTAGCATTAGCCGGTCATTTACATAAATCGAACTAGATCTCATCCTGAGTGTGATCATTTATCAAAATAGCAAACGCACCGATGGAGTTTCTTAAAAGAAGCCAAGGCCACTCAAGGGAGGGGACTAAACCGCAATATTGATTCTTTAACAAAATGTAGACAAAGCATTAGGAACAACCTGTTTGTTTTGCCTCTGCCCGCAGGTATCACCGTGCTGCTGTCTCTGACTGTTTTCATGCTGCTGGTTGCTGAGATCATGCCCGCCACATCCGACTCTGTCCCTCTCATAGGTACGTGAGAATCCTCTGTTCAGCTTTATGCGCCGGCCAGTTATTAAATGACCTCATGACACGAAATGAAGTCCTATTGCGCTCTCTGAATTTAAGTGAGCCAAGCTACCTGAAATGGTTTTAAATCTAAAGCTGATTTCGACCCAGTTCTCCTCTGTGACACTGAGGTCTTTATTTAACCAAACCTCATTGGCGTTTGTTCATGCAGGCAGTGATTCCCCATAATTATAATCAAAGAAAATACACAGCTGCCTGTGCTCACAAGAGCAATTTTGTGTAAAGAATCTAAAGGCTGCGTATTGAGGTAATGGTGGGATTGCAATAGGACGTACATGAGTGCTAATCATGAGGTTTTAAAATGCGACCATGAAGTTTTGATTTATTTTTCTTACAAGGAGTATTGTTACCTTAACCTGACCAGGGGGTAAGACGATGTTGTCGTATTGTGTTTTCCAAATGTGTGACTGGCAAACCAGGAATGGATTAGTATCCATTCAAGCGACAGAAAGACTATAAAATCAATGTATTTCAGCTCTGGTGAGGCGTCCCTTTGCTGAATGAGTGTAACCCAGAAATGAAAAGCAGTTGTTGTATCCAGGTGTTGGTGGGTAGAAAGTGCCACTCATCGTCACAAGGTCTCATTTCCCTCCATTGTTCTTAATCGATTCACCAAATTATTTCAAAAGATGTCTTTAAACAGACTCAGATCATCCTGGCTGATCCTATTCATCCCTCACGGTGGGAGTTCTTGTGGCTCCATTAAGCCTGCAGATTCTTTTGTGACTAACAGGCTCGAAACATCTTTCACTTTTACTGCTGTTTTGCTTATCAAATGAAAAACGTTTCTTTTATACTTATTGGCTCAAAATTCTTTTTATTTGTTCACTGTGTTGCATTGTTTTACATTTCCCTTGGGGGTAACCATATTGTGACGTTCTGACTTGTTCCTTGAACCCTGTTTCTCTCCTGTGTTGCTGTTTTCAGATGGGGTTTTTAGGAAAATATTTGTAACTGAGTATTGTTAAAGGAAGGGTGTAATGATGTGGTACACATGCATCTTTCTCGATTTTTTAAAATCACACTAATTGCATCAAATTCAAAAGGAGCTCCTCTCTAAACAGGGCGATTTGCAAAAATGTCACATTTTGTTTTTATTTACTATCTTATATATCTTACATCCTACAGACTGACGCAGTTTATTAGAATCTGCCTTGGAGAAAACACTGGTCTCAAAGGCAGATGAATAAATGATCAGTCAGCTCTGATGATTCCACGTGATAAAAACAGAATTTCTCCAAATGAAATGAAGTAATTGAAATTCACTAATGTTTACGTTTATTGGACCATCCGACGGCTGATGAAAACCAGGCTGATCCAAACTGGTGGGCCAGCTGGTAAACAGTAAAGCCTCAGTGACAAGTAGTGCTTGATGATCTGCTCGAGATTCCAGATTTCATCACTGAATGTAGAGCAGATATGAACTACATTCATAACACACAGTTACAAAGAGGCAGAGCCTCGAAAACATAATTTATTTCAGCCACCTGCTTACCCTAAAATTTAATAGGCTAAATTGATTGTGGGCACACTGCTAGAAATTATGTTTAGTGAGCTAAGACTGCAGCCAGAAGCAGATGCAAGACTATCATTGCCCGTGGATACAAAACCGGGTCATTAAAAGCTTCTGACAAAAAAAAAATGCAGTCGTGATCCTCAGAGTGCTGCTTTCAGCATAATTTTTTATTAAGACTAACAACCCTCATCTTAATCTGTTTGATGATTTTGCCAACACAATGTACAGTGTAAACTAGTGGGCTGCGTCAGTTTGGCATGTTTATGTACAGAGAAATACGCTTATTTTGGACAATTTTAAAGAAGGAAAAGGACAGTCTTTGCACAGAAAATGGAGCTGAACTCCATGTTGAGGATTTCAGTGAGCGACATGAGAGAATGTGCAAATGTTAACTCTTTTTTATTTATTTTTATATCTCCTGAATGGTTTGCACCACTGCAAATGGTGCCTGTTAACAGGTTGGAAAAAGATTGCATGGGAAGAAAAATGAATAATTGCGTTTCAAACTCCTCCTCAGGTCAGTACTTTGCCAGTATAATGATCATCGTGGGGATGTCAGTCATCGCTACGGTGGTGGTTCTGCAGTATCATCACCACGATCCAAACGGAGGAAACATGCCCAAATGGGTGAGGCCCAGCTCGCACGGTCCACGTGACCTCAGACACGTTGCAAGGCGTAAAAGGCTTAATCACTCTTCCCTGCCTGTTAAAGTAGAAGCTGCTGTGTTCCTTTCGGTTACCGGGTCCCATCATTAGTATCGCCGCTCTGCTGTTTTTCTGTGAGGCTTCCTCTGATTGTCAGCACGCCGTACGCTCCTCCGCCGCTTTCTCTTTTTCACTCACCGTCTTCCCGGGCTGTGACTCATCGGCGGCATCAGTCTGCCTCAGTGTGCTCGTCAAAAGCCTCGCCACAGACTTCAGCCCGAGTGCCTTTTCAAAGCACTCTGGATATGTGGGCGGATTCGGCTTGACTCGCTCCCTGTTTTCATTTTTCTTCCCTTCTGTTTACAAAAAAAGACTAATTATAATTTCAATGTTTATAAACCAAAACTATAAAAACATTGACAGTCACTTTGTAATAAAGCAGTTTGGTTTATTCCCGCATAAAATCTGCCACTAAGACGGCAGGTCTGGTTTATTTTGGGATGTGCACGTCATGCGGTTTGGATCAAACTGAGGAGAATGAGGGATGGGCCGGCGATGACTCAAACATATACAGGTGTTTTGGCTGTATGAGCCTGCAAGCGCAGCATGTATCGACACGTTGAAAGGGCGTTCTGTTGATGAATGGCCTGTTCGGAGAGTCCAGCGGCCAATTAACGGGCTAATTGATGAGGCTCAGATGAGGGCAGTGAACCAGCGCAGTTCATAACTGGACAAATACAGTATCAGCGGCAGCCACAGGGGCCGTTACCTGGACGGTAAACATTCTCTGCGGAGGATAATTGAGCAGTCATCTGGACATTAGCTCTCGTTAGGTGCCAGACACCCATCTGGATGCTGCTGGGCCGCTTTGCCCTTTCTGGAGGCTCCTTACAAGGCGGTCGAGGGGGTGATGAGGAACAAGACAGAAGGAGAGCGGAATTGTTTTGTTTTGTCTTTAACTGAGGCTGAGTTTTTCTAAACACGCCTGCAAGCTGGCGAGGCGTTCTGAATAAGTAATCTGACAATTGATCCCGAAAAGTCCTCCGGTTGAGTTTAACACCGCCGGCTCTCTGTGAAGGGAGTCTGGTTAAAGCCCGAGGCAGAGGCTTTAACGTGTCCACAGGTGCTGTTACGCTGCCGCAGACTACAAAGTTGAATAAGCGGATAAGAGTGGAGCCGGTGTTTTTGCGGGCGGGTCAGGATGTGTTGTTTTTTTCTGCGCTTTGACAGCCGCTTGAAAAAACAGATTTTACAGATTTTTCTCTTTCCTGTGCGGATGCTTTGCCGCTCAGTCCTCCCTGTGTCTCCTGTGGCCTGCAGGTGCAGCTGGTGTTGCTGCAGTGGGTGGCCTGGTTCCTGCGGATGAAGCGGCCGGGGGAGAGCGAGGACCCCGAGCGGCCCCCCTGCGCGCCGCACCTGCGCCGCTGCTCCTCGGGCTCGCAGAGCGGGAGCATCCCCAACCCGCCCGACCACACCCTCCACCCGCTGCACCCGCAGAGCCTGGCCCCGCTCCAGACGGGGGGGCTCCACGTGGGCCACCCCCACCTGCACGCTCAGTCCAGCGCGAACAACAACGGGAACCTGCTCTACATGGGCTTCCAGAGCATGGAGGACTCTTCGGTGCTCTCCGAGCCCGTCCAGAGGAACAACATCTCGGCGGGGCCCCCGCGCGTGGCGGGGAGCCCCCCCCCGCACCTACCGTCTCAGTTCTGCGGCTCCCCGCCGCCGCCCGCCTCCGCCATGGACACGGTGGGGTGTCCCAGCACCGTGTCCAGCGGCGGGGGGTTCGGGGGCGGAGCGGGGGGGCTGGGAGGGTGCTCCACCGCAGGAATGGGAGACCCCCAGCTGCAGGCCATCCTGGAGGAGGTGCGCTACATGGCAGACCGCTTCCGCGAGCAGGACGAGGCCGAGAGCGTGGCCGACCAGTGGAAGTTTGCGGGCGCCGTGATCGACCGCCTCTGCCTGGTGGCGTTTAGCATGTTCAACATCATCTGCACCATCTCAATCCTCATGTCCGCTCCCAACTTTGTGGAGGCTATTTCAAAGGACTTTGTCTGAAAGCAGAGAAAGGAACAGAGAGGAAGCGCAAACGGACGTTTGAGGGGAATTAAATGTAGAATAAAGGATGGAGTGGGTCTCGACCCAAGGGAACACAATTTGCAGCAAACTGTAGGCTTTGTGATTTGTGATTGCAAAGACTTGGAAAACAGGAAAAAAAAATGTTTTCTTTGCAATACACTCTGTTTTGTAACTGAAAAAAGAAGAAAACAGATGAAGGAGGAAATACAGAGTAATGCTTAGATTAAATTAGGGCCAGCAGGGTGCTTCATCATATTCTTGACAAGATGAAATGGATTTTTGCAGCTAAGTCAAAGACTTTTCTCACAAAATTAAGAGGAAAGATGAGTCAGAAAAAGGTAGAGAAACAGAAAATTATTACTGTGTTTCAAGTTGAGACCAGATGGATTACGGCCAGTAGAAAGATTGAGAACACAGGGGCGGAAAAGAGGCAGACAGATATATACAGGGACAGATAAGGGAGACAGATGTGAGTGCTTTATTTTCTCAAGAAGCAGAGACAGCCCCTTACACCCACATGTGGAGAAAATACTGCATCAAATAAAGTGATGCGAGGACAAGAAGGCGGGGAAAAGAAAAGGGAGTCTTACAAGGACACACTACAAAGAGCGGTGAAGGACCGACACCTCATCCCCCGTGACACTGGCAGAGAGGCGGAGGAAGCAGCGCGATGCTCGGATGCACAAAAAAATGGACCGAAGATCAAGAACGCTGCAGCACAGAGGAACAGAAGAGGATCTCATCCATTATTCAATCACAAAGTCAAAGACCTTGGATAATCTTTAGGTCTGATAAGCTTTTAAAGGATAAATTCCCCCCTTTGCTTGTGAGCCATTTCGAATTTCCAAGGTCTTGTCTCGATGAGGCAAATTTCCAATCAGCAGAGATCAGAGGTTCCTCGGCGGCCCGCGCTGTGTGCGGCGCCCGTCACGACCGCTAAACTGAATCAACTGGTCATCAGCAGTCGCCCGGCCGCAGGGGAGACGAATGAAAATCCACAGGGCAGTTTTCCTAACTCTATCCGACAGGTCGTAATGGACCAGCGGAACTCGTCGGATCTCATATTAAAGGTTTAATAGCTCAGTTGGGAGGTCAGGACTTTAGAGGGACACACGAGGCGGCAGAAAGGGGGGACGAGATTATTCAAAGTCCCAAAATTGAAACGAAGAGGCAGCACAGCGCTGCATAATTTTCTCTCAGATCCTGAGCGGTTTACAGCTTCATGAGGGATCTGAAAGGAACAATTAGGTGGGATTTAAAGGAAATCATTCAACCCTTGACATTTTCACTCCAACCCTCCGCTAAAGATCACACATGGAAAACAGTAGCCAGTAACCAAAATCTCTCAATATAGTGTCGCCTCTCTGCTTGCAGTTTGAATGTACTTTGGTTGCAAGGTTATCTCGGCTGCGCTTCATTCACGGATGTTGATGGGTTTAATTAGCTGCTCCTGTATCTGAAAGGATCACAAAGGATGCATCTAAAATTAGAAGTCCAACAGCTGAAAGCAGAGCGTCTGAATTCTGAATGTGACATCTGTGCTCTGAGCTGGCCTTTAACAGTTATGCCGCAGTAATCCCACAATGCACTGTGTTACAGGCAAAAACTGGGATGCAAAAGTCATAAAAGCCCAGAAGTTTAATTCAATGCTGGTAAAAGAGTTACAGAAGGACGAAGGACGAGTCCACAAAAACTAGAAAAACACAGGAACATCTTCAGTGAGATGTTTGGTATGGGTACAGCTGTGCTGCACAGTCACAAATCCAAAATATGACAGAAAATATTGGATGGATTTTCCTGTATTTCTGAAAACCTTACTAATTGCTGCTTCGTATGTCATGTGCATACAATTCACAACAGAAGCAGGACACTGTGTGATGTCACTGAGGTGTCACAGAAATGTATTTGTACAGTTAATCCTAACGTAATAGTTGGAACTCCAACAACAACAAGAGCAATATTTTTTACAGCACTTGGTACGTCCACTTTTTATTTCAGCAAAGCAAATCTCTGAGCAAATCTCTTCTCTGGAGTTTTTATTTTTCTTTAGATTAGATGACCAAATTTAGCAACTTCACCATTTTAAGTTGAATATATAATCCATCAAAAGTGTTCGACGTTTGCTTTGATTTAATAAACTATTGCATAGTTTTTGAAGTGTGTGTTGGATCTTTATCATGCTTGAAATCTGTGACTAACAGTAGAGAAAGTTAAAGAAAAACACACAGATAATGCATAAAACATAAAAAGGATGTAAAATAATAATAATAAGATAAGACATTTTGGATATGAATGTTTAAGTAAAATTAAAATAGACACACGTGAGAAAATATTATGAGAAATAATAGGAGTAAATTGAACATTTTGGATAGATGATTAATTAGATTGCGTCATGTAAATACGTATAATAAAAAAAATACCATTTTCTTTCATTTAATTTTTCCACACATTTCCACATTCATTTGTTGATTTCTCTGTATGTTTCTCCTTTATTTCCTTTATCTATTTTCGATCTTTTCTCCAACGTGTTCTTGTAATGAATATCCTACTCTTTTATATTTGTCCCTGTGGGGCGCTTCTTCGTCTGTTTGTCAGAGCGTCTTGTGCACGCTTTGAGCCTCTGATTAGTTGTGCACAATTTGTGCTTCATCATAACTGCTGACCATTGAAATTTGGCTGGACACTTTTCAGGCCATCTTTTCCGAAGATAAAAAGAAAAAAATCCAGTCCCTTCTTTATTTCTCCTGTTCCAGCCTCACAGGGCAACAATTAGCTTCCATTCAAATCTGAGTCAGATTTTCAAATGTTGTTTTACAACCATGTGTGTCTTATCTCCTATAAACCCTTTCTGAGGTGTTTTCTTTGTATTTTTCATAACAGAAAATGCCCGATACATCAATACATAGAAATTGAATTATTCAGAGGCAATAAAAGCTGAATCATTTGACAATTCGGTGATGTTGCTCAGGGGTGGACTGACTACTACTGCATACTGTACAAGTGCCAAGATTTCTCATAGTCCTCTCAGAAAAGATCATGACTGGTCAGAGCAGTGTTTTTTTTATTGTTGAATACCGAAAACTGGCTGCAAATGGCTTTTAAAAAGAACAACATTCAAACTGTAAGCAGAGACACGAGGTCTAATCATTTTGGAAGGAAACATCAGGAGTTACTTTGATTTTCTTACAATGCCAACAAATCCCATTAAATCATTCAATTTCTGTACATGAACATTTCCCATTTTTCTGAAGCAGTGAGGCACTTCCCCTTTAAGAAACCTTTTACGATGTTCAACTGTGGATTAATTCACGTTTGATCCTCCTTTGAGTTTTTACAGCTGCAGCATGATGTGTAAGAGGTTGACCGAGAATAAAACCCCATAGCTCCCATTCATCGTAATGAGAAAACACGACCAGGGTAATGTTTGGCCCATTAATGTTTTTCCTGTCTTTTAAGGAAACTATAATGTGACGCAAAGGAAATTATGTCTCAGGCTTTGTTTGTGTGACACATTTGGTCATTTAATGAGATGTTCTGGTTGGCGAAAAACGTGCATTTTTTCCTTTAAGAACATTTTGGATGTTTGCTTTTACAGAAAGATCCGAAAAGCCAAGTATGTTTATTACATTCCTGACCAACACTGTCTGTCTCCTCTGGATCTAAGTGTTTTCTGTGTGAACTGCTTCATAGAGTAGGAAACCTCTCCACACCTATCTTCATTTCTGTCTTCCTGTCTCGGGGAGGCAGAGGCCCTGGCAAAAAGGTTGTTCTACTTTGAGCACATATTGACACCCAAACACTCACCTCTGTACAGAGCACCTCTCATCCTAAAAATAAAGAAATCTCTACTTTTTTTCTACCACCTTTTCTCTGCTCTGCTCCCTATGTTGTGCATGGCCTGACAGCCAAAAAGAAAAGAAAAATGACAGCGAGGGGATAAGAGAAAAGGGGAAGCGGGGGGGGGGGGGGGGGGGGGGGGG
>CAJRST010005557.1:6380955-6391997 GCA_907169785.1 Menidia menidia | reverse complement strand
TTAAAAAAAAAAAAAAAAGTACATAATGCACACTCTCCATTAAGAAGTATCTTTTGTGAGCATGGAACCCCACGTTCTGTTCTTTAGGTGAGATAACAGCAAAAAAAAAAAAAAAAAAAAACTCACACAAACAAATCCAACTATTGTCTCTATCTTTTCTGTGAGAAAAACAATAAATTCACAAAGTGTGGGCAACTGCAAAACGCAGACATTATGTGTGACGGGAGCACACAGCTAACACTGCGTCCCTGCTGTCCGAGCGGGGCAAACGGCTGACCGCTCAGTCACACCAAGCTCAAAGTCTTTCCTCTGGACTTGCCTAATGGACGAACTGCAGGGCAGTGACACTTTTGGGTGAGCTACAGACCCGGAGGTGTCATTCTGAAAGAGCTCTGGGAGGAATTTCACTCCAGCTCACTAGCGCCCTCAGCCTACAACTCTGCCACCACCTACTGTCTGTCCGGAGAAGTGCAGCTCCCCCACAAAAAAGGCTCAGAAACTGGTAACATTCACAATGTAATGATGGGATTACCCACGTGACAGCTGGGATCACTCATGGTCGTTAGTTTCTAGTTTTTCCTGGAAACCTGAGGATAGCGACACCTCCCCCTATTAGTTACCAAGCTTTGCCGAATGGCCCCAGCATAACACTTTTCGTAGGGCTCCGTGTCCACACACTGAGACCAGTGGCTGTCTGTTTCCAGCATTCACTCTGCAGTCTTGGTTAGACCAACACACCAGGTAACAAAGAAAGAAAAAAAGACTGGTTAGAGCATTTTGATTTAGACTCAACTTGAGCTTCGCTGCAATAAACCAGTTAATTTCGCTCTTATATTAATCTATACTTTATCAGGAGATCGTTAAACATAGAAATATGAACACATCCGTCTCCGCTCTGTTTACAGTTGTGCTGCCTATATTCTCTGACAAAGACAGGACACTAAGGACCCGAAGATAGAAAACATTATTTCTGTGTTAATGTCCAGCATCGATGTAAAAGCATGATCTGGCCTTCTTCCAGACAAAACAAAAACACACACACACACACAACTTTTTTTCTGCTGTCCCTCCCCTTTTTTTTCCAGCTCAGCTCGATAAGCTGCGGAGTTTGGGCTGAGGGGGTCTGTCAGAAAAACGGTCACATTTCTATCCAGAGGTTAGCTCTTCCGCGGTGCTCCCTCAGCACAAATGCCTCCTACAGTGCTGCTTTCAACCCTGACCAGTCACCCGTCCAGTGGTGAAAATATGCTAGTGTGGCGCCCCCTGCCGCAGGGCGGACGAATGGTAGGAACAGGCACACTATGGAAACCTAGTAAATTACATGAAAGCTGGTTTATGCATATTCTCCGTCATTGCTCTTCTAAGTCGGTGGATCCCTGGATTTCGGGTAAATGGGACAATTTCAACTTCCCACAGCGGTCGCTGCCAGTTTATTTCTGGGGCGGGGATCTCCTTGGTCTCTCGCTCGTTTCTGTGTTTGTCGATGGGCGCTCTCTGGGGTGGCTGTGATGATGCAAAGTGGACCAGTTCGAGTTCGAGTGAACAGAAATGGTTTTAGGAGGTTGCGATTTCGCCCCCTAGGTGGCGCCATCCCTTCTGTTGCGTCTCCAGAGGAGGCAGATACTCTGGAACACAGAGACGGTTCAAGGGAACAGGTCTGAATGCTCGTCTTATCTGGCACGTGATGTGACTCATGACACAACAGAATTCAGTCTGTGGGCTGTGGAGTCCCCAGAACAGCGAGCATTGATTAGGGATTCTTTTCTTTTTTTAAACTTCTGCTGCTAACTATCCAAATCGTTCTCTTTCTCCCTCTCAGTTGCTTATCCACATTCTTGCGCTGATGACTACATTCTGTTCTCACGTGATGGTTTAATGGTCTGATGCTCTGCTCTCAGAGATGGATCTGTGGTGAGTCACATGTTGATGCACAAATATGGCAGTGTGTGTCTCTTTACAGTAAACTGTGGCCGCTGGAGGAGACTTGACTTTGCCGAGGTATTATAGGTGTGAGGTGCAATGAATTTTTCTACATCACGGCTTTCCAGCTTTCCCAGCACACCTGATTCAAACGAGTGACTGGGCTCTTCAGAGCTGCAGAGGGCTGATGACCACACACTCATCTGGATCAGGTGTGCAGGACTTTGGGCCCAGAGTAGCAGGGTTAAGAAAGCCTCATCTACATGTTACAATGCAACCTTTACACAGAAAAGGTAAGTATATTGTATCAGCACATTTTATAGAAGGGAGTGATCTTATTTCCTGTTTACACTGAATTGAATGTGCTTAGGTCAGCTTCTGTCCTTTCCTTTGATCGTTTTCACCGATTGACTGTTTGCCTAATTCTTGGTATTTCATTTGTCCCATCAATCAAATCTCAGTACCACATCTACATGTTTAAAAATAATCTGATCACAATGGAGCTGCCTTCATTTTAGTCCTGTGTTGAAAAGAACAACATCTCTTTAAAATTAAGCCTACTCTAAAAAAGGCTGGATGCTTACCATTGTTACTGCAGTTTTTGTTGTCTTTGTCAGATGCCTCCTCCTCAACCTACAATGATAAGAAGACAAAAAATATCAAATGCAAAGCTTTAAAAAAAAAAAAGACTAAGAAAAAGATGCAAGTGGTTTCAGTATCTGTGAAGGATGTCACAATATGCTAAGTTTAGACATTCAAAGCTGGCATGGAGTCCAGAATTTTCCAGAATGAAAGAGGAAAGGAGTGGTCTGTACCTGTTTCCTCCATTTCAGCTCACAAAAGACACGCTCAAAGCACTCGTGCATGTAGTTGAACTGGAAGGGAAACAAAATAGCTGTTCAGGCTCTGAATGGTCACAGTCTGTTTAAATGTTTGCTTCTTGTTGCTTTGGCTACATATGAGTTAAAGGATGTAAATCTATCACTTTAAAGGCCAAATCCTGCAGAACAGGTAAAACGGCTGTTCGGGGGTGTTTACACACTTACATATGGAGTGAAAATCTTAACCCAGCGAGGTTTTTTCTCTCCTCTGGCGTACTCGAAGCAGAACGCCATGCCCTCCTCGTCGGTGTCCCAGCGCTGCATCTCCGCCCACTCGAAAGCGATTACCTGGTTCTGAGAGACAGGCAGAGGGGCTCAGCTCTACACGTGCATGCACAGAAATATTAGGCTAACATTAGATTTCAGTTTTCTGGGAAAGACATCCGGCGTAAAGCCAGCTTTACGTGACAGTAACTGGACTTGTACGGGAGCGAGCACTGACCTCCAGCGTGCCGTCTTCAGTGCAGGCGTGCAGCTTGAAGTGGTGGATGCTGATGGCCGTGATAACGTGGCCCTTCCTCCTGGAGTCACAGGAACAGTGGGGGAACACCACCTCGTTGTAGCCCTCACACGTCCGTAACAGGCTCAGGTACTACGAAGAAGGACAGAGAGCAGTCACTACAGATTGGCGAAATATTTGAAAAGGCAAAATGAAGCAAAGCCTAATAGTGGAGGTCAACGGTTTGGACACAGTACTGTAGCAGCTTTGTGCCATCTTTTTTTTTTTTTTTTCTGCACGCTCTCTGTTTGGGTGCCCCGGGAATGACCAATACAACTCCAGTTTGACAAACGCTTTGAAAATATAAGTGGCATTATTGCTTTTAATGTAGTTTGAACTTAAGACTCAACCTCCAACACATAAAAGTCTTTCAGTTAATGTTCCACAAACATCGATATAAACTAGATGGCTTCGTGCCTGTTGACACCACAGCACTGTCCTCTGAAGCGTCAAAGGATTTCTGACTTCTCTGCACATTTTTATATGGAAGTGTTTTTGGTGATGTGCTCTGGTCAGCAGGCACAAAGTGTAGTCATCCCTGTCCCTTCCCTGCACAAAGACTGGTCTGTGGTTCTGACCGTGGCCATCTTGCGCTGCTCTGCCAGTTTCTGCAGCTGGTAGGATTTGTCCTCTGTTTTTATGAATCCCTTCTTCACATCATCCAGTGCCTAGACAGAAAGGGGGAGGGGTGAGGGATGGGGAGAGGCATAAAGAGATACACCATTTATCGTTTAGGTCACAAAACACAAATGATAACATACACACACAAGTCATACAGCTGTAAACTACAGCTGGGACCAAACCATGCAATAGTCACATGGTGAAAAAAGTCACACAATCAAACCAAATCTTCCCCATTTTTAACTGTTTGAGCGAGTTGTGGGCCACACGTACAAGCCCGGTGACAGCGAGATGCTGATGTGTCGAGTGGGCAAAGAGAGCTATCAGGTTCCCTTTTATGAGGCCAAGTGCATACTGTTTTGTGATCAGTGTGTATTGTTGGTGTTTACTGCTGCTGATCTGAGCGGTTGGCTATCTTTACTAGGTCGGTCTTAAAAAGCTGATTTCAAGTGCGCTTTTATTTCCTAGTTAAATAGAATAACAAACAAAAAGAGTCTGTAACAACTTACTTTAGGGATGGATCTCAATGTGGTGATTAAAAGCTTCCCCTTTCCATGGATAATTTATCCAGTAGTCATAATGTGCTTTTGTGCCTTCACATTTGCTTTAATAGGACACTGCTGGACCTCAAAAGCTTAGCATGCCTTAAGCGATGACCTTTCCTGGTCAGGTGGATAGCCGGCAGGCAGCTGTTTTAGTGAATTTAAATTAGACTGTTTTTTTTTCTGTTCAACCTTTATACTTCAAAAGCTACAGAGGATTTCAGGAGCTTGGGGAAAACCACTATACCATTTTAAAAAGCTGCCATGAAAAGTCCAAAAACAACTATTGAATTACAAGAGCAGGAACTAATTTGTATAAGTATGAAAAAGGCAGTCTTACTCAAATAACACTGTTACTGCATAACCTGTTAACACAGTTTGACTCATTGGGTTTAATGTTTTTGAAAGCTGAACTTCACTTTGTAATTGGAACCTGCATGTGATCTGGCTGAGCTGGCTATTCACAAGGCCGGCAAGAAAATATGCTTCTTTTTTTCTCCACAAGTTATTCGTTAACTGGACAAAAAACTGCTGCGTCCTTTTAAGAGCATAGTAGTTACAGGTTAAAGAGTCCACAGTGTTATTACTATATCTGTTTCACCTTATTATTACTGAGGACAGACGCCATTACCTGATGAAAGCAGTAATGCAGCGCCAGCGGGTTATCCCGGAGCAACTCCTCTTCTTGGATGCTAAACAACCATTTGCGGAGCGCTAAGCAGGTACCGGGAACAGCTGACGTGTAGTTCTGCACATAAAGCTTGTGGGGAAACTCGTTGGGCGCCAGCTTCCTCACTGTAGAAAAGGTTCAAACAGAAGGAGATGAAGAACGGGGGGGTGGGGGGTACATCTGCTCCTGATGACCTGTTCTTGTTAGTCATAAATACAAAGAAACTCCCCAGTGGGTTGGCATGCCTTCAGAAAGCTTTAGGTCACAAACTCACACTTGAGCAGGTTTTAACCCAATCTCAAAATATTTCATTTTCTGAAAAACAGCCTTTTAAATAAGACAAATCCATTTCTCACCAAAGGAATGATTGATGACTTCAAAAAGGGCAAAGTAGCTCGCCATAATACTGTCCATTCCAACCTTCATGACTAGCGCCTGCAGAAGGGGGAAAATAAAGCCAGTTATGCGTGTTCCAGCATTTCATGTTTACGACAGAGCAGAAAGCCTGTCGGACATATGTCACCCCCACCGGCTGCCGTGGCCTCACCTGGTACACCTGATCCGTGGTGCTGTTTTTGCGGACTCTGACGGAGATGGTCGTCTTGTCTGGCAAGGCTATCCGCAGCTCCACGTCCGTCACTCCGTTGTAGTTCTGTACAGAGAAGTTATCTTTGTGGATAACCGGTAGTTTTCGTTTCCCTGGACGTTTGTTTGTGCCCGTTACGGCTCAGTACAACCAGGTTTAAAAGGACACGTTGAAAAAAGGGGGAACTTTTGATTGATTTGAGCAATCAGAAATGTCCAGTTCTCATACTCCTTTAAAAGAATATCCACTTTTTGTAGTATTATTTTTCCATTACATGGTATGGCACATTTCTTAGAGATTCACAAGCTCCCATTATAGGACACAGACTGCGGCATACTTTACAGTGTAACTGAAAATCGGCCCAAATGGACATATTCCGGCTAAATCGGGACACCAAGGAACAGTTTTTTCTCGCCTCTTTGTTCTCAACGTCAAAGGAAGAACATACACACACACACACACAAAAAAAAAAAACATGCACACAACAGTAACAAAAAAAGAAACAACCTCACCAGAAATAGGGAAGGGTGAAGCATTTCATACACACCTCGTCTGATTCAGAGAGAAACTCCTGCATGATGTCACTCTCCCCTATCACCCGCACCGAACACACTGGGGACAGATTTAGAGAGAGGTGGAGTGAAGAGGAATTCAGCGTCAATGAGAAGAAACAAGCGAAAATCAACTGAATACCACTGGCTGAGTCTACTGTTTATATTTAAGTCATTTACTGAGTGCTTCGAGTGTCATTTTACAGGTGGTCCATGGCTTTTTTTTTTACCCATCTCAATTTATCTGGGCAGCATAAAACCCGGGTAGATTCGGGTTTTTATCATTCTACACAGCAAAAAAATACATTTCTGTGTCCAACACGAACATGTTAAATGTGACCACTCTATGCCAGCCCACCTCGCTCCAGATATTCCTCCAGGCCTCTGCGACGAGCATCCAGCTGCTGCTCCGAGAGGGAGAAGGGCCATTTTCCAGGAAGCTTTGGGAAGTTGAAGTTCGAGAATTCCCTCTTCAGGTTCTGGTGCAGGATAGCAAACTCGCGGTAGCGTTTAGCACACAGCTGTCTCCCTGACATGTACACGTTGTACACCTGTGGGCATTAAGGATAAAAGAAGCCACACCGGGGTTAAAAAAATCTTTTCCAGCATTAAGATGGCCCAAAAGGGAAGTTTGTTGTTATTTGCTTTAAGGGAAAAAGAAAGACCCATATAAGCAAAATCCGCACTCACCACAAATCTCTCAGAGTGCTGCTCTACATGCTTATATGTGGGAATAGAAATGGGCACGGCCTGCTTGTCACTGTAATCGTAGTTAGGTTGGACATCCTCCCCTCCTTCTAATCCATCAGCCTCCTGGGGTGGAACAGACAGCACGGCGAGAACCAGCTCCTTCTCGCCTGCCCGGATCAGGTCCACCACCTGCTTGTGGGTCGCACCTTCCACGCTCACCCCATTACTGGAGGAAAGCAACGACCAGGGAACAAAAGAGGAAAAAGGGAATAAGAATGGTGGGAATGCAAAATACATCCTAAGTGATTGGTTTCATTTCATTAGCCATGAGGCCAGCCTGTTTCCTTCAGTGCCTGGGTAAACCAAACTGTTGTGAAGAGCGGTAATGTTACACCTGATGAACGGGTAGTGGGGCAAACCCAAACTCACACATTGAGGAATATAATAATGATCCCAGAGATTGTGCCATTAAAAAAAAATCCCTTGTAACGCTCCAAGTTTCCTGTTCATTGTCCCTTTATATGAGGAGAAATATCACGGCATTGTCCTACATAAGCTGACAGTTGAGCGCAGCCGGGCTAGCTCTGCTGTTCCCCTTTCCTTTGGTGCTGACACACCTCCCCTTCTTGGCTTTGATGAGGCCAGATGGCAGCAGCATCAGGTGTCTCTGTTAATCTTCCTTTGAAAACAGTTGGATAGACAGGGGACATAAATAAAAAAGGAAGACTGTTTAATAATGTCTAACAATATGCAGTGTCTGTATTACTGTTTATAAATGTAGTCCATGTATTTTTATGGGTCCCTTAAAGTGGGGCTAGTTAGAACTGCTCAACCCAATCAACAGAGCCGGTGGCGGGAGGGGTCCAAAGAAGTGTGACACTGAGGAAAATTTCAATTATTGCAAATTATGCTTTGCTGCAGTCTAGAACAGCAGCAGCTGACAACTGAAAAAACAAAAGAAAAAGAAAAACATAATACAAAAGAAGTTCTTCTTATTTTTATAAACACTACTGGCTGATTTATACATTCATTTTTTATGACTTTTGTCTGGTCCAATTTAATATTCAGGAACTATAAACACGAGACAAAATAAACAAACATTTGTCTGTTTTCTGCGTGTTTTGCCCCTTTACTTTACATGGGAGCGCCGCTTAGGATTCAGCTCACTTGTAACCCATTTGTGCTGTGTTTAATTCAGCTCGTGCCAAGACAATGAAAGTAGATTTTGGCCTGGCTAAATCATCACATGGTTTCTAATGATGCACCTGTATGAATTTCATTACCAGCTGGCCAGGGTACAACCCTCCATCTCTCTCCCTGCACATTTATGGAAATGGAGATGTCAGATGAAGACTGCTTTAACCCCTTTGTGCTAGTAATTTATAATACACTAGTCAGTTTCAGTAGATTTAAGGGCCACACGGCTTAAAGAATTTTTTAAAACCAAAGTCAAGCAGCTGCTGTGCAGATGTGCGATTATTGCTGAATAAAACGTAATCAAATGATTAACCGCCACCTTTTAAATCAATGTGGCTGTAAGAAAGTGTCAAATGTGAATTTGTCAAACATAAAATTAAATATAATCTGATGTCTTGCTGCTACCATACAGACCCCACTGTGAATTTGACACTGAAGCAGTTTTCTTTACGAGTGTACCCCACATTTCCTTTTCCCAGTGATAACTTAGCAAGGCATAAGATATCTGAAAAATCACAACATGGTCAGGGTACGATCAAAATGTTGATCGTGAGACTAAATGGGGAAAACAAAGATTTAGGCAACCCATATTGCCTTATCATTAAGCCGAGTCCTGAGACAACAAGCCAGGAACGTGCTGAATATTTTACACACAGGGGAGCAGTTGCATTTAGTTTTCTACTTTCTGCTGACATCTGTCACTCTCAATCAGCTGATTTTTGTGAGATTTTGCAAAATGGCCAAACTGGTTAGTAAATCACATGGTCAGTTCTTGCTCAGTCATATGACCTGCAAGCCTTGATGCACAAAACACTGCTGGTGTCCAATTTAGAAAGAGACGAGCAATGTTTCTCCTTTTCTGTTTCAGTTCTTCCTTTCCTCTCACTTTGACCTGGGGTAGCTTTATTGCACGACCATGTTTGTCTCAATCAAATGATGATTCGGAGCATGTTATGTGCTCATAGCATGCAGGTAATAAGCTGCACCCCAGCTCTTGCTCACGATCAGGGCTGACCTCTGCCTCCACTATTGGGATATTCAATTACCTGAGAGATTATCATAAATCTTGATCTAAAATATTTAACAGAAAACGTCTCCGTGGCAATACCTCTACCTACCAAATGTACTTGCATATATTTTGTGGATTACAAAAAAAGCCAAAAGACACCTTTAAAAACCACTGTCACTAGTTGCTGCTTTTGCCATGTTACTTTAATTTGGACTCACAAAAAGCAGCCTAATGGTTTGTTTCTGGGACCCAAACGTGTCTCAGAACCATCCAAGGACAGTCACAACGATGAAGACCGAAACTATCCGACGATACTCACAGTCCCATGTAAACAATGCTGCTGTAAAGGTCTCGTCGAGGCAGTTCTCACACTCTAACTGAGATGCTGAGGGGACAACACTGCCGCCACTCTCCTCAGACACGCCAAAAAACAGCAGCCAGCACTATTATCCGCATGATAATAAGATGTTAAGCGTGTTTGCACTTCAGTGCTGACCTCGCTTCCACACCGTACAGCCACTGCGTAAATAGCTAGCCGAAAATTGTAGCTACCTGGCTTGCTAGCCAGCTAAAGCTAATCAACATGCACAGGCTGTTGTCCAACTTATGTAAGCTGGTTAGCTTTCTTAACTCAACCTGCGCTAGCTTCGTGTGGTTAATTCCCCAAATGTTTACTTCAAATGCCCCCCTCCAAAGCCGAACAAGTTCATATTTTTTTTTATATCGCCAAATTTGTTTTCCTGGCGTAGAAGTGTCGTAGCATTGCAGACGGGTAATGCTATCACATGAAATCGGATCCACAGAGGCTACCCTGGATAACTAGCCTCGCTTGCTAAGCCCCCCCCGTCTTCATCAGACGCGTACACTCAGACTTACACTTCAAGGATCCTGTCACCCTTCACTATCCCCGCTCGGTCGGCAGCTCCTCCGGGCAAAACAGCGCTGACATGCTGAAGAGGGGCGTACAGTTCCCCGTTGATGCTCCGAAGCTGTCCTCCTTCGCTGACTTGACCGCGAACATTGAACCCGTAGCCGGACTCTGACTTCACAATCCGGACTATCCGTGGACCTGACGTTACCGTGGCCGCGTTCTGGCCCGCGGTGCCCGCCGACGAACCCACCGGCGGACCGTTGCGGGATGCCGCGGGGAAAGCCGGCCGAGTTTCATCGCCTCCTATGTCCGCCATCTTCTTAACAGGCACTAACTCCCTCCTCCAGTCGGTGTTTTCCCGTAAATTCAAAACAACACTCGGGCTCTGTCCCTCTGTTACGTTAGCTCCACACAGACCGACTCTGTTACTGATAACCCGCCCCTGTGTGGCGTCACGAGACACGGCCACACAACGTGACTTACCGGAGGCGTCCCCTTAAGTCTGCTCTGCCTTCTCTATCCAAGGTTAGGTCCGGTTGTGAGAATGCCAGAGGCACTATTGTTTTCCTGTTTGTCTTTATTATTATTATTATTATTATTATTATTATTATTATTATTATTATTATCATCATCCTCATCATTATATTATTATTAATATTATTCTTATTAATAATAACGGTCCAGGGTGGACCCCTCCTCTCGCCCATTGATCACTGGAATGGGCTCCAGTTCTCCCCGCGACCCCATTAGGGAATAAGCCGTAAGGATAATGGATGGATGGATGGATGGATGGATGGATGAATGGATGGATGAAATGAATGGAAGAGCCTTCAAATCCTTCAAAAACTTTGACCTACTTCAGCCGGCGCCTCCATTCAGCGTTAGGCATTCTCACAGCTGGAACAGCTCTTTCTAGTGTCGGTTGTGTGGCGAGTTGTGTATAGATAGATAGATACAGTAGATAGATAGATAGATAGATAGATAGATAGATAGATAGATAGATAG
>CAJRST010005557.1:6316658-6380945 GCA_907169785.1 Menidia menidia | reverse complement strand
ATAGATAGATAGATAGATAGATAGATAGATAGATAGATAGATAGATATTTAATTTTATGATGCAGAATCTAAAGCTTTATAGAAGGATAATTAAGCAAGTGTTGACAAATAGACAACAAATGTATAGCATGTTCACATTTGTTGATGTTTTCTGCGTTTTGTGCAGCCTGTGCGGCTGTTATTGTCCACACACAAGCATTTTTAGGTTGTTTTTTTTTCCTGCAGTAAATCAAGCAGTAAGGCAAGAGACGTGTCATCAAGGATCTGAAGACAGTGAACACTAATGAGTGTTTGCATCACAACAACCTGATGTATCACAGAAAATTGTAACTACTATGGACTACTGTAACTACTTTATTTGATTTTTGCATTACAGCGGGGTTTTTGTGACTCCATGGTCCTCCATCTCACTGAAAGGCAGCTCTCTCAGCTGGCCTAGAGGTGGCGCTTGGTTTCTTATTTCTTGCCGATGAAGTACTCATGGCACATCTGAGTGAGGCAGCAGACCATGCTGACAAACTCCCCGAAATCCACACTGTTGTTCTTGTCTTTGTCCAGGTCGTTGAAGATTCGGTCAATTGCTGCCTTGTCATTGGCTTTCTGCAAATGAGGGAAATAAAACAATATATTATGTGCTATTTGAATTGGTTTTGTGATGTTGTGTTACTCTTATTGATCATAAAAACAAGTTTCCATTTGACTTTATTAGGAAGAAATAAATGTACCTATGATTTCTATGCACCACTCCATGAATGCAAAGCTCTATGTAGGAGTGTGCTCTTGTGTTTTTTGGGACTGAGATAGGTCAAAGGTCACTTACACACAGCATCTCTCCAAACTCATTCTGCAGAAGCTCTTTCAGCTCCTCTTTATTCAGGGTGTTCTTGTCTCCATCCTTGCTGGAGTATTTAGTGAAGGAGGTGATGAGGAGAGCCATGGCCTTCTGGATGTCAGACATGATGGTGGCTGGTTTAAAAAGACAATCTGAAATGGAAAAAATAAATAATCTATCTCAATTTGTCCTTTTTCTTCCTTTCTTTATTTTTGTAATTGTTGAAATATGAACCACAGACTTTGAGATTGCGACATCATTTTTAATATTTAGGCAAAACCACCCTATTTGATTTTGACTTCTCTGTGGTGACTCTGTTGATATTAACCGCTGCAGATTAATCATGTGGCAATGTGGTCATAAACAATATCTTAACAATGGACTTAATGTCTATCCACAAGTTGGGAGTGGTTGCAATTGAAATAATGGAGCTGAGTAAATGCACTGTTAAGTGAAACCACAATGTATGAGGGGCTGCCCTTTGCTAACGTCATTGCTGTTGTCTTTGCCATTGTTTTTCTCCTAGTTTTCCATGGAGATGGATAAAAATAAACCTCAGGTTTCCACCTGGGTCCCACTGCTCCTTTTTGTTACTCTGTCCCCGGTCTCTAATGCAACATCTCTGCTGAGTGACACAGGACTCTATTGTGGAAACAGTCTAACCTCTGCAGGTAACTGAGGCAGGACGTTGAATGTAAGGCGATGGCTTTACTCAAGTTTTGTGGTGTCACCTCAGCATACTTCTTTAGGAAGTATGTGTTTGCTTTGCCCATCGTCTCCATAAATCTAATAGACTCAACTGTGGTTTCAGTGTGACTCAGTTAGGGCAGCTCGGTCCCCGGAGTGTGGTTAGTGGCGGAAACGGTCGCATCACAAGATTTGTAAACAGATGGTAACTGAGGCAGGAGGGGGCATAAAAAACAAAAAAAATATGCAACTGTTCAGATGCTCAATTTGATTCTACTAGTTAGAACTGAGGGTCTGTTCTAATTTCTAAAATGTGCAAGTCATCAGTGAAATGGAGAGCCTGGCAGAGTTTGTTAAGTAGCCGACCAAATATCTGTTTATGACGCCAAGCTGAGCAATGGAAACTAAATGACTGGGGCTTTTCAGAATAAACACAAACTGCACACATCGCGATGGCAACTGGGTCTAAGTTTTAAGAGTCTCAAGTAGATCAATATGCAACAAAAAGTTTTCAACAAAGTCAGATGTCAAACCCGGAACAGCCCAATACTGTCTGAGGTTTCTGTACTCACCGAGACGGAGGTCCAGAGAGACGGAAGGGTGGAAGTCGATCTGCAGTGCTGGAGAGGTGGGTGTGAAAGATGCTTTATACATCACCACACCCCGCATCCCTCCGTCCAGGACACGCCTCTCTTCTCCAACCACTCTCCTTCTTCTCTTCTTGTCTGATCACTTCTTCCTTTTCCATAGTGTTCTTACTTCATTTGTCTACCGATAAAATGCAAGTCTGCATTCAGTTTTCACAATATCGCAGAAAAGCACGACGGTCCTAAAAATGAGTCTGATTGAGGTTTTGTTTGTTTTCTATTAATGTTAATTTGATGAAATGCAGCTGCATATTTGGGGGGAAAAACAAGCATGGATTTTTAAGAAACCTGTTGAAGGGGCATTGATATGTGTGTGTGCTAGGGGGTGAAAAGCTGAATCACTTTTTGTGATGACACAGTTGTCACGTACGCTTTCTTACATCCTTTTCTTTAAAATCCACATAGAGCCTAAAAAAAAACTAATCATCGGACTTCTGATGGATTGTCTTCTGTCCCCTTTGCCACCCATAGAAAGCTCTAAATGCACATATTGTTTAATTCCTGTTTTTTTTTTTTGTGATAAAACTGAATTTCTCTTCATTGTGTTTTCTTGTTCAAAAAGCATGTGACTCTAAAGTGAAAAACACTGGAGACAGTGACTCACTGTGCTCTGACTGTTTGGCTCCTCTCTTCCTCACAATTTTTCTTGAGTCTGTGACTCATAATCATGTCCTTAAAGCTCAAGTTAAAAAGCTTCCAAAAAACTGCACATTGGCAAGTCAGTTTGCATGTTTGCTTCTCTCTGTGGCCTGTTGTATCAACAGACTTTTCTGCCCGGGTGCAATCCTTTTGGTCTTTAATTTACATCCCTCAAAGTTCAGTTAAATACAGTTTATAGTTTATAACAATCATCACTTTTCATACCCTATCTCACTCTGCCCTCCTTTCTCCCAGTATGGAAAATATTTAGTCAGACTTTTCGTCTTGTTCCAGTCTTCCTCTCACTGACTCACATCTGGGAGGGAGCATCCAATGTTCATTATAACTAGTTGTTATTCATTTAAAAGCATTTGTGGTACAGTTGTAATGTTTTAAATCAAATTGTCACGGCAAACATTAGAATTCCTGCTGTTCTCTTGTTCCATCTAGTGGTCAAATAGACTCCAGCAGAAATTAATTCTATTAATTGTTTTCATCATAGAAATATCTTATGTTTATATATATATATACTTTATTCTAATGGCAGAGGATTCACATACAGTTGCTTTACTGAGACTTTTATTTTTTTCTTCATGGTATAGAAACATTTATCATTTTTGGAGATACATTTGTGGGCTTTGTCCAGGGTGTACTGTGCTCTCACCTATACACACACCAGGGATAGCCCCTAAGTGACACTTCATAGAGTTCCCTTTAGAGGGACAAAGCCAAAGCATGACTGCAGGAAGCAGCAGGAGGGGAACCGTGTGAGCCAGACTATTACCAAACCCAGAGGAAAAAAGTTTCAAACCCTGATGATGTGGCAGGATTAGTTTGAATCAATATCTTACAGTTTAGCTTTTATTGTTTTTATTCTGAATTATCCGGACCCTTAACTAGTTAAAGTAGCAAAGACAATGTCCGTGGATGTCTAGAGGTAAAATCTTCTCCTGAATAATGTGGTGAGGCAGGGCAACAGACTAATGCCATTTTGTGCCTTCATAACCAACCCTCTTCACTTTACTCTGAATTCTGTTTCCTTGCGTGCAGAGTTATATCGTTGCTCAAAGCAACCTCCACACACTCATCTGTGTCATAGCAGCAGGAAATCTGGCAAACAGTACAGAGAGCTCAGCAGTTAGATGTCATTTTCCTGTGGAACACCTCCAAATCGGATCCTGAAAACTTCGACACACTCCACTGTTACGTTTTCCCACATTTAGAGGCGATCTTCTGCCTTTGTCATGTCAGGTGTGGTATGTTTTAGGGAATGTTTGCCTATCTCTGAGCTCACACAACCACACACCCTAATATGGAATGACTAGAATAACAGTAAAGCTGACAATGTGCAGGTTTTGTTCCTGCTAAACTTTACATTCAGGAGGGACTTTTTTCTGAGGAAGCTTTTTTCCAGGACAGTATCTTGCCTCCTGAAAAGATTAACTTTCAACTAGACATATTATAATATTTGTGTCTTTTTAAAATCTTTTCCAATGTTGCAACACCCCCCCAGCCCCCCGCTCAGCTGCGGGTCACATGGGTGTGGTGCCTGTACTTAGACACACACAGTCAGAGCATTGTAACTTAGCAACCGTCAGTGTTTGCGCTGTGACCATGAACACTGATAATACCAAGACGTTTGGCCCTGCCCACAGAAGTGCTCACACAGCTCTGGAGCTTTAAGGACATTTCCCCCAGAGTTTAGTCTCTCAGATAGACCTTTGCGGGCAGATCAACATCAGCTGAAGAGGAAGGTGGAAGTTGCCTGAGAAGTATGAGGCATGTGAAATCATTTTTGTGAAGAATCAGAAAGGGAGTCCCTACTCTCTCTGGCATTAGCAATCTTTCCTCAGTCATACAGCACAATGAAAAGATCTGGACTGAAAGAAAACGGCTCTATTCATCAAGTTCCCCTTGTGACCCAAAGCCCCCATGCTCCTACACTTTGCCGAAGGCTCTCCCAATGAAATCACTGGAAAATGCCTGCAGCAAACCGTCCTCTGTTGCCCCATCACTTTGAACATGCATTGGTGGATGCATCATTTCAGGGAGAATTGCAACATCAGCTGAGCAATTGTGTCTCACAGAGGGGTGTGTTCAGGCCTGGAACATTCTCCAGATTCCCCAGGGCAGTGATAAGCAGGATTTTATTAGGAATGGAGTCTAAGGTTCTCCTGCCTTTTCATGCTAACCACAGCATAAAGTACAGGTGGGAATTTTTTTTATCACACCGATCTCCATGGCACAGATAGTGAGTTCTCTGCAGTGGACAGAGGGAGGAGGGGTGGTCACAAGTGCTCTGACCAAGAAACACAAGAGACTGGAAATGATTCAGTGTGTTTAATGGGTGAAACAATCTTTACAAAACTGAAATGCTTTTTGAGCTCCTCTTTTCTGTCGTCTTTTACTTCCTCCCCGTCTTCTTCATGTGCATCTGATAGCACTGCTCACACGCAATCGACAGTCCAACAACCAGAGAAACAAACTCCTCAAAGTCCACCTGGCCGTCCCCGTTGGTGTCCAGGTCCTTCATGATCTTGTCTACAGCAGCGGGGTCCTTCTGAGACTGCACGACAGCAAGAGGTGTTGAGGAGGAGTTCACTTAACACTAAACTATGTGCCAGGCTATAAAAACAATGACGCGAGTGTGAAGATGGTCGACAACTTCCTCCTACCTTTAGGAAACCAGACAGCTCGTTCTCCATGAGCTCCCGGAGCTCTCGCCGGCTGAGAGTGCCAGAGCGACCGTCCTTTGAGGCATAGCGGTGGAACACCGTGATGAGGGATTCCATGGCTGTCTCCAGTTCTGAAGGCATGGCTGGTGGAATGGGTTTAGACTGGAAAACAGCGTCCAGACACAGTAGAAAAATATTGAGTGCGTGTGTCATTTTAAGAGTTTGAAATAAAGTCTCAGAAACATTCCTCTGAGCAGTGAAATACCGGAGTACTTTTTCTCCTCGTAAAACCTGATAGAAATCTTGTCAAGAGGCTCTTGGATGAGAAGGGTACAATGATGACATGATCTGAGCTCTTTAAAGGGTATGGGCCAATCAAAATTGCAGGATCTGAAAATCTCAAAGTGAATCTCTCTTCTTTTTTTAAACAATAGCCGGTCTTACAGCGTCATCAGTCTGTAACCCAGTCCAAAATCTAGATCTGAGCAAGATAATTCTTTTGTACAGTGATAGATTTTTAACCTGCAAAAGCGATTGCATTGTAAGAGGATTAGTTTATCTGTTTTGACACCAACAGAGGAACGGTTAGCTCTCCACTGATGAGTTCTTCTCTTAGTCAGTAAACAGTGGTTACGTTATTATGCAGAACATATAATTAAGTTGTTCAAAATGATAGCAGCAAGACTTTAAAAAGATTCTTTAAAAAAGGACTTGGTTCTCAGCGGCAACAGAGGAAAAAGGAGAAGTGGGAGGGAAGGCTCAGATTGCATTATTTGTGTAAGAGGGAATGGAAAAGTTAAAGAAGCTGAGAAGTTTGAGGCCCAGAAATGTGGGATTCAGTGAGAGAGGACAAGGTAGCGGTAGATCATTTGTGTGTACATGCCCACACTCCAACCACGCCCTTTTGCACTCTATAGTGTAACTGCATGACTAACAACGCACACACACACACACACACAAACTGAAGGAAATGTGAGAGAACTGAAAAAATGACCACAGCAATTCCACCATTCTTTGAAAATAACCTTAAAAAGTCGATTTCAAACTGATACAACTAAAAATAATCAACGAGCCAAACACATCACTCTTCCATAAATGTGATTAAAGGTCACAGATTGACCACAGTTTTCCGTAAAACTGTAAGAGGTTCTTCCCCATTCAGCACCCCTTTATTAAAGCCAAACACCTAAAAAAAAATCCACTAGGAGTCCTGGCTGGGGTTGACCTGGATGGAAAGAGCAGCTCTTACCTCTCAGGCGTAGACGTGTCCAGCACAGGGGGAGGCAGAAGTCTGCAGCCAGAGCAGGGGAGGTTTTATAGGCAGGCGCCGCCCCGGCTGCGCAGCGGTGCGTCAGGCCGGACTCCACCCGCCCCCAACGCACGGGGGCCAAAGGAGCGCACGTCAGGAAAAAACACGGCAAACGTCGACAAAAAGTTCACATGCAGTGATATATATATATTTTTTTATGTATCCATTTAATCGTTGAATTTGCCTCCAGACACAGGAAAAGTTGAACTGATTTAAAAGGACAGGCACCAGTGAATCGAACTGACAACTTGGAAAATAAAAGAAAGGGATCCTGAACTTAAAAAAAAAAAAATGTCTTTATTGTACCCCTAAGACAGTCTCACTGATGTTTACAGAAAAAAAAACGAATCCTGGGGGTGCATGCTTCCAGTTTCTGCTTACCTAGACTTCTCAGGAGTTGATAATGAATTTATCGCCACCATGTGGTGGTTGTGTGGTACTGCAAAATAAAAATGACTACCTATTACTTGATTACCAAGTAAAATTTTCCTTTAAATCTGACTTCTAATGAATGATATATCTTGCTAAATAAAGTTGATTATTTAAATACTTGATAGATACATAAAAATGTATTAATATTAAACAAATCCCAGGCTTTTCTCTTGGTCATTGTCGTGTTTGTTTGCTTAGGGCTTTTCAGGGTTTATATGGAATCTAACCTTGGGTGGCATTCAGCAGTGCTTCCTGAGGCTATGGAACTCAGGTGTATCCTTCACCACATGTTACGCAGCAGTGGTTTCCCTGGAAACCTTCAAATTAAATCTATACATGGTTAAAAAAAAAAGAAGCTTTTTTCTTTCTTTCCCAGTAGACCATTTCACACATCATGTCAGTGACATTACTGCTCTGTTAGATGTTGCCTGCAGGTAAATTGTCTCCTGTCATGTATAAAAGACCAAAGTTACCTTCCTACAATGTCCATCTGTGGAATTGAAATGTTTCGAGAAATGCAAAAGCCAGCTGAGCCTGACCATCAATGATTCAGATGGAAGAGTCAAGTTTAGGCTTAGAAACAGGATGTCGGATTAAAAAGTCAGCAGCTTGTTGAGTCAGGTGCAAGCTTCTGGTTTTGAAGATGGATGGACAGCTAAAAAGGACTTCCACAACCAACCATGGAGCCATATATCTTTTAGCTGTTTCATGTTATAGATCAACAAAAAACTGCACATTAATTGCTTCTCGTGTATTTATTTTTCCAGTCATCTCTTCTGGCTCTTCATCCAGTTAAATTAGAATTGAATTAAAGCCAGTTTGTGCATTTCATTTTTTGGAATCTGTTAACAAGGATTCAGTGAATCAAAGGGAAGAATTTTATAGGAATAGCCACAAGAGCGGGCGGCACGGTGGTGTGGTGGTTAGCACTGTCGCCTCCCAGCAAGAGGGTTCTGGGTTCGAATCCCGGGGGAACCAGGACCTTTCTGGGTGGAGTTTGCATGTTCTCCCTGTGTCTGCGTGGGTTCTCTCCGGGTTCTCCGGCTTCCTCCCACAGTCCAAAAACCTGCATGTTAGGTTGATTGGAGATTGGGGAAATTGCCCTTAGGAGTGAATGTGAATTTGAGTGTGTGGTTGTATGTGCTGTGTGTGGCCCTGCGATGGACTGGCGGACTGTCCAGGGTGTACCCTGCCTCTCGCCCGTTCATCACTGGGATAGGCTCCCCCCGTGAATAAGCGGTATTGATAATGGATGGATGGATGGATGGATAGCCACAAGAGCACCATCTGGAGGCAGAAGCTAAACATATCAGTAAAGCATCAGCATATCAGGACTACTGAAAGTATAGATAAATAACAGTTTTTAGTAGTCGAGTTGTTTCATTTGAACATGAATCATTAGTAGGATTCTATATTTATACCAATGAATCATTATGAACATCATTATGAACATGAACAAGTTGCACAGCCCTCCTTGTTTCTTCTGAAATGTGGGAGAGTTACTGAGGTTGGGAAATCCTCTCATGTCACATATTTCACAGGTGAGTTACCACATGTCGAGGTTTCTGCTCGAACACGTCCGTTCTACATTCAAACATATTCAACAGGTTTTTGTTGAGGATACAAAGGGAAGCTTGCAAGCTGGATTTCATTACAGACTGAATCAGTCCCATATCTGACCCTCACATAATTTGACAGAAAACAGAAACGAACATACTGAACAAGAAACCTTTTTTTTTTTTTTTTCACAACCACATTTTTATTGTTGAATAGTGTGATACAAATTGGGTCAAAAATACTGATTTTTTGCTGTCGCATTCATTATGTTCTGACACAGTCATTACACTGACTATTGCATCATCTTTTGGAGGGTTTCGTCATTTTGCAAGCCAAACTGGCGATTAGCAAAACAGACGCCACACTTCCATCGGTGTTCAAGTTCACACCTTGGAATATCTCATCTCCATGTTTCTTTATAAGAAATACGCTATTGATTTTCCAGGTGCTCCTTGCATTAATGACAATTTAGAACATGCATCTATTACCAGCTATATGAAACAATAATTTATGCAAAGGGTAAAGAGTTTTTTCATTCAGACTACTTTTAGATAGCTACATGTCTGCCTCGATGCCTCACACTACAAAACACGAATGGAGGTGAGAGATGCATCGATTAGCCTCACTTGACCAAACGTTGGCATTTCTTTCTTCAGCATTTGTAGAAAGGCGGCTTTGCTCAGTTTCCCATCTTTGTCTTGATTACTACTCTGGGACGATATAGACACAGACTACAGGTATAAATAACAAATTGGAATGCAGATGCAATTCATTTGCCGTCGTCATATTCTATGATATCTGGACCTACGGTGTATGCTCTCACCTACCTGGCAAAAATCGGAGCAGATTCCCTGAAAACAGCAGTTGAGGATATGAGATTCTAAAGTTGTTTGCTAGTAACATGAATGGAATAGTTTTTTAAAAAGAAAAAAGAAGTATATCTGTCCTGTTCTTACCTGGAGTCAAAGATGTGAGCAAACAGTGAAGACGAAACAATCTCTGATGGTTTTTAAATATAAGGGAAACTCCCTCCCCTGCCCCACCGCAGCAGTTGGTATTTGGGATTAAAGTATGTTTAGAGATGAACACTCCTTAAAGGAGTGGTCACAGTGGTATGAAAGCTTACCTTTGCCTCTTTAAAACTGAGATTGTGATAGTTTTCCTACCAAACCCATGTTGTGCTTTAGGTACAAAAGCTTTTACGCCAGCTTGGAACTTGCAGATCGTACATTAAGATCTGTGGTGTTATTTAAGGGTGGGAACATGAGAACATTTTTAATTCTTCAAATATAACAATATGAAGGAAAGGATTATGCTCTCATGAACTTTTGTTCCCATGTAGGAGCTTTTTTTTAACACATACAGGGAAAAGGTTTTGAAAGAGATATTTACTAAGTACAATAAAAACGCACAAAAAAACTCAATGCATTTATTCTGCATGGGATATGTGTCAAAGGAATCAAATTTGACTTTATTTTCCAAACACTAAATCAGACATCTTGGAATGGTGCAATTACTCTAAATGGAGTGAATCATTCATTATCATAGTGAAGCAGGCGAACATAGTGACAAACTCCACGAAATCCACTCTGTCGTCCTTGTTCTCGTCCATTTGTTTGAAGAATTTGTCCGTTCTATCCTTGCCATTGCCGTCCTGCAAATGAGGGAAATAAAACAATATATTATGTGCTATTTGAATTGGTTTTGTGATGTTGTGTTACTCTTAATGATCATAAAAACAAACTTCCATTTGACTTTATTAGGCAGAAATAAATGTACCCATGATTTCTATTCACCGTTCCATGAATGCAAAGCTCTATGTAGGAGTGTGCTCTTGTGTTTTTTGGGACTGAGATAGGTCAAAGGTCACTTACACGCAGCATGTGTCCATACTCATCCTGCAGAAGATCTTTCAGCTCCTCTTTAATCAGGGTGTTCTTGTGTCCATCCCTGCTGGAGTATTTAGTGAAGGAGGTGATGAGGAGAGCCATGGCCTTCTGGATGTCAGACATGATGGTGGCTGGTTTAAAAAGACAATCTGAAATGGAAAAAATAAATAATCGATCTCAATTTGTCCTTTTTCTTCCTTTCTTTATTTTTGTAATTGTTGAAATATGAACCACAGACTTTGAGATTGCAACATCATTTTTAATATTTAGGCAAAACCGCCCCATTTCATTATGACTCCTTCTCGGTGGTGACTCTCTGTCTGTTGATATTAACCGCTGCAGATTAATCATGTGGCAATGTGGTCATAAACAATATCTTAACGATGGACTTAATGTCTATCCACAAGTTGGAAGTGGTTGCAATTGGAATAATGGAGCTGAGTAAATGCACTGTTAAGTGAAACCACAATGTATGAGGGGCTGCCCTTTGCTAACATCATTGCTGTTGTCTTTGCCATAGTTTTTCTCCCAGTTTTTCTCCTAGTTTTTTTCCTAGTTTTCTCCTACCAGAACAGCCCAACACTGTCAAAGGTTTCTGTACTCACCGAGACGGAGGTCCGAAGAGGTGGAAGGGTGGAAATCGATCTGCAGTGCTGGAGAGGTGGGTGTGTTTTTAAACTAAACATGCTGCTCTGCAGAGCTGAAATGTGATCTAGCCTGTTTGTCTACAAACGAACTAGTCATGTGTACTTTCTTAGGTTTCACACGCAACTCTGATGAATCAGATCAACGAACCATCAATCAATGAACCATTTCAAGAGAACAATGTGGCCCTGATTTGTATCTTTTTTTAAACTTTCTTTTGATGTGAAGCTGTGATGTGTATGTACAGCTTTCATTTTTGCCTGATGGGAAATCTGTAATGCTCACAGGTCATTTTGCAACTATGTTAATGCAGTGTGGCCAGTCTCCGGTATAACAGTTTAGGCTGAGTGAGTCATTAATTATTTACCTGACCTTTAAGCAACGAGTGAAACCATATGCTCATGCTGAGGTTTAAATACTCTTTTGTTTTTGGTTGATAGTAAGCAAACGATCCCAACCCACAAGTCATTTAAAGCTGTAAATCCAATGTAAATTTGATAGAAATGATATTTATATAAATTCATTTGGAAATGAGCCATCATCTCAGCCACATCAAGCTTAATCAACACTATGTCAGCGTGAGAGGCTGAGAAAATGCAGGCTCGATATAAACGAGATCTGCGTTCAGAGATCGCGGAATCAGAGAGATACCCCCCCCCCCTCACTGTGACAACAGGCTTTCTCTCCACTGTGTGCTTCATCATTTGAAGGCATCCGGGATGGGAAGGGTGGGGGGCGGGGTGTCTGGGTGAGGAACAAACCAACAGGCATCTGTTCATCCTCAGCACAGATGTATGTTGACATTTGAATCAAATCTTGAAATTTGATTTTTTTTTGTTCATCCTTGTCTAAACGCTTCTGATAACGATGCTTTTTTATTTCATTTTAAAAACCCAGACGAGTGTCTTTTGGTAAAACGAGGAAACGAAAGATTTCCAACACGCGAATCTGGGTTTAGAGAAGAAAAAAATAGCCGAAAGCGCTAAAAATAAAGATATTTTTGCGTTAGTAGCATGCCTTACATGGGCCGTGGCCTGGATACGTATTGTTTTGTATTCAGATGATGAAGAAAGGGGACAGCTATTTTTTTCAAATGGCAGAGATGGATCTAAAAACAGCCACATCAGCGATGGAAGCTCTGGTTCGTATCAGCGTGAGTAGCTGTTTAAAGGTCTGGTTCGGTGTTGTCACTTTATGTTTGTGGAAATCGGGCCATGAAAGCGGTTTCACGTCGGTTGTTTGGCCGAGATAAGCGGAACTGTAGTGCATATGTGGCCTCAAAATGTCAGCAGTTACAAAAGACCGGTGGATTTCTCTTTCCTTCAGCTTGCCCTGCTTCAATATGAGCAGGGAAGAAAACGATGTGATTAGATGCGCCCGTGTTGTGAAAAATGCAGTGGAGAAAGAGCATTGGTGGAGACTGAAACGGCACGTTTCTATTTTTTGGGGGGGATCACTGGATGGTCGTTTCCAAGGAGACGAGATGCAGGGCTGGATGCTGCGGGCGGCGGCTTTCATCCACGGTTACGTTCAGCCTAGATGGACAGATTGGTGCACGTAGGGGCACGTGTCAGGCAGCTAAACGGAAAATAACAACAATAAAAAAAACAAAAAACAGTCATAGGTGTGAGAGGGGAGGGCGAAATGGTCGGATATTTTCATACCGACGAATCAGCCGCCGCGGCCCATTTCCTCCGGAGCCCATCTCACACCTCGGCGCTGGCCGGCGGTGTGGCGCTTCAAACCCCTCCCCTACCCGCTGGAAACGTCGCTTTGCTCTACATGCGGAGATATATAGCCTTAGCCCACGTAGTCTACTGTCATGGCGCCTAGATTCCAGGTGAAGGTAAGGATGCGCCGGTTCTGCGCCCTGGCCGCGCCGCCGCGCACGGCACATTTAAGGCGGATGCAAATGGCCGGCCTTTCTTTAGCCGGGACTTCTGCAGCCTGCAGGAGTCTTTGTAACCTGAAACTGCGTGTGGCCGGTCTGCTGGGTGAGGGGATGGACAGGCCAGAATTGACATTGGAGAATGACAGGGGGACCGAGGCTGAGGGGGACTGAGGGAGAGAGTGGGTCATTGGGATTATGCGGGGAATCCAATTTTATGCTTCAATGTATACCAAGGCTTCAATGGCTCAGTCCCCCCACCCTGGAGAAACACAGCTAATTCTGCCTTGGAGATGTGTGTAACTGTTACATTTTTTTGAGAAAGATTGGAAAGATTGGCTTTCGCCGGTCAGCATTTCTGTGTGTTTTGTCGTCCCTTTGAATCCTCTTTAATGTGTGCTCCCTGATGGTGCATTTGCACCCCCATGCAGGGCTTTACGGGGTGCTGTGACAAGGGGTCCTGCTGCTGCATCACATCGCATCACATCACCCACAGAAAACCCCCATGCTCGGTGCAGTGCAGACAGTTTTGTCGCGTCCTCATTTTGAAGTGAATTCCCAGCGTCTGTGGCGGCTAACGCTGGGTCTGTGCTTTTGGTTGAAGGTTGAGATAGTGTGTCAAGGGCATCAGGTGAAGGAAGAGAGAACCGGCCCGCTGTCCTGTGCAAAAATCCAGCTGTGCCGCGTTAACAGATACGGAATGACCACACAATCTGTCTAATATGCAGACGGATAGTGAGATGGTGTTCCGGTTCTAAAGGAAGTAGTTGGACCTTTTACAGTTTGACAGCTGTGGATTTGAAAGTGCCTGCAGGTGTGAAGTCACAATTTTTCTGCACCAGCCTGTGAGCCGCTTTGTCAAATCCATGCCCCCAAGTGTAGCTGTGATGTGCTGACTGCTCCAGAAGTCCGAATGTCCACTTATTGCACAGCTCCGGTCTCTGGGATTTCACAGACCGATAGACTGAAGGTTCATGCTCAGAAGTCAATGTCAGAGAGAATGAAGCCCACCACCAGAAACAAGTAACACTTACAGTGGGTCATGTTCCTCCAAATGTTAAATATGCTCCGTTTCTATAAAAGCCAACGGTCTTCTATGAAGCATGCTCTACTGGAGAAGTGTAGTTAATTTTCATAGTGTCAGTAAAGCAAACTGAAGGTCCCATTTAAGGGCCTCATGTCTATATGCAAGACTGTTATTTAAGGGATACTGAATATTTCATCTTTGGCATTTATCCATAATTAATCAGAATGGTGCCTTTTCAGAGCAGCTGTTCACCTGAGCCACTCGGACCCCTGTCTTGCTTTTGAATGCTGTTTTTTCCCCGGTTTGAATTGAATGCAATTTTTCAAATAACCTTATTTATAAGATACAAATGAATACGAGCAAATGTCTGTACGTATTTATATGACATTGTGTCATCTATATAAATACATAAATATGTATGGAAACCATGTAGGATTTAAAGTGAAACTATTTGTTCCCCCCTTTGCTTCCGACAGTCTAACATGAAGAGCCTGGAGCATGAGCTGCACTGCCCTGTCTGTAAGGACATCGTCAAACAGCCCGTGGTGCTGCCGTGCCAGCACAGTGTCTGTCTGCTCTGCGCCTCCGAGGTCTTGGTGGCAAATGGCTACCCGCTGCCGGAGCTTCCTCCCGAGCCCAACTCCCCAGCCTCCACGCCCAACATGCGCTCGCCCCGCCAGGCTCGCAGGCCCACCCCCAAAGCGGAGCAGCGGCCCATCGACCGGGTGCTGCGCTCAGGTGAGAGCGCCTCTTCGTTTCCACTCCATCTGAGCTCCAGGGGTTAAAGGGCATGGCGAGGGGGGGAACACTTGAGTTTAGCTTTGGCACTCTGTCCGTAACTGGTTTTTCGTGTTTTTCATGTTCGGAGGTCCCCACCCGCCGTCCCCGTCCATGCCCCGGTCGCCCGGGTACGGCACGTATCCAGGGAGACGCCGCAAGGAGGGCCCGCCCCTGGTGATGATGTTCCCCTGCGTCCCCTGTGGCCGCGACGTGGAGCTGGGGGAGAAGGGCCTTACCGACTGTCTCCGCAACCTCACCTTGGAGCGCATCGTGGAGAGGTTGGTTTTTGTCGACACACATCTGCACGCCGTCAGAAAGATGTGCGCACGGGGGCCGACGCTGGGACGGTTTGCCGTCGGTGCAGATGAGGTCAAGGCACCAGCGCAACCGAGTGGACGGCTCTGACCTAAAACAGGGGGGATTGGGAGCGCGTCCAAATCGGATAGTCATTATTCAGCAGCAGCTGAACTGTGAAGAATCCTGCACAGCGTGCACTGCAACATGCTGCACAGTAGCAACCTCCTAATGACTGCATGTTTCCACCGTCCAGTGGTTTTCGGGCCAATTTCTCGCCTCTTTCATGCCGTTTGTCTCAATGCCCTCCCCGCTGGGGACTTTGCCGGCAGGTTTAACCTTCTGGTTTGAGTTTTTCTTGATTGCACTGAGCAGATCTCATTTGAAAAAACAAGTAAACATATTTAATCACGTTGAAATAAAGTAGGCCGATGAACGGCAGTCACCCAGTTTCGGTGCTTTGTCAACCAGGTACAGGCACACGGTGAGCCTGGGCAGCGTTGCTGTGATGTGCCAGTTCTGTAAGCCTCCGCACACTCTCGAGGCCACGAAGGGCTGTGCTGACTGCAGATCCAACTTTTGCAATGAGTGTTTCAAGCTCTATCACCCCTGGGGAACGCCACGGGCACAGCATGAGCACATCCAGCCAACGCTCAACTTCAGACCAAAGGTACAGTCTTTAAAAGATAGTTTATGTACTTTAGTAGAGTGAAACATTTTCTACAACACAGTCAAATGTATCTGGGATTACATTTACAGTCCTTAAACCTGTTTTTGTACATAGCAGGATTTTAATTACATATCTCTGTTTAGCCGTTTTCCTACACAGTGTTTTCCCTATTTATTGAGCAAGAAAATCTGTCAAAGGATGTTTTCTCACTCAGGTAGGCTCCTCTCCAGGTCCTGACTTGTTCTAAACATGTTTCAGGAGGGCTCTACGCGTATTTCTGCCAGCAACCCAGCGGCAACCCTTAAAATTAATGTGTGAGAACATGTCTTCACAAACCTAAGAAGGCACGGCTTTTGATATTATGAGAGCTACTTTAACGGATGGTTCATTCAAACCATCGGATGAACATGAAAAGGGCTTTCTTTTTCCAAACTGGCTGTAGTTTTTGTGTTGTCTGGATGGGAGTGGGGCTGCACGGTGGTGTGGTGGCTAGCAGCTGGCAGCCTCTCTGTGTGGAGTTAGCATGTTTTCCCTGCGTATGCGGGAGTTCTCTCTGAATGGATGACGGGTGTGGTATCTTCGAGACAGGCTATCATTATCTGACCCACATAGACAAGAATAACAGAAGCAGAAAAGTCCTCCCCATTGTTTCTACTTCCCTGTTCCCGCAATGCAGTCGTTGCTCTTTCTTATGCGTCTGTCTGCAAAATAGATTACCTTTAGATGAATTTGTTATGATTTAATGGCCCTCTCCTCTCCAGGTCCTGACCTGTCCGGAGCACGACCAGGAGAAGCTGCAGTTCTACTGCAGGTCTTGTCAGCGGCTGCTTTGCCCTCTCTGTAAACTGCGCCGCATTCACGGTGGACACAAAATCCTCCCAGTGGCTCAGGCTTACCAGGCTCTGAAGGTGTGACACGCTGTGCCAAAGGAAAAGTTTGCTACAAAGGACAGCTAATGAACATAGAAATATCTTTTATAATAAATTTGTAGATCTATAGCTCTGGGTAACTTTTAATCTGTGTGTTGTGTTTTTGTGTTTTTCAAACAGGAAAAAATAACTAAAGAGATGAACTACATTATGTCCAACCAGGACACAGTCCTGGCTCAGATTACCCAGCTGGAGAGCTCCATCACTCAGACTGAGGTGATAAATACGTTTTATTGTGAAAGCTTGTGTTAGCATGAAGTTAACAGTGGTCTGACATAGATTTCCAGGATTAAATCTATGCTCTAGGCTTTTAGTTTCTTCCCATGCTTGGGAGAGTTTCCTCACAATCCAAAATCATGCATGATTTATTGGTGATTTTAGATCTAACCCCATAAGAACCCAGACCACTCTAATGAAAGTAAGAATTAAAGGGAATAGAAAAATGCCCAAGTGAGCCCTGTACGCCACATGAAAAATGATAAACCCAAATGTCAAAGATCTGCTATAGGTTATAATTTCCATTTTTAGGAAATTAATTCTACTTTCAATTATTTGTGTCACTCTGGATCCTTATGAGTTCAAATAAAGAAGGAAGGTATTGAAAACACCCTGAGATCGAGAAGAGGCTGGCAGGGTTGTTTGTCTCCCTGGGCTGGAGTAACACCTGTTCAGGGCGTACCCACTTCCTGCTTGACAGCTGGTGGGATGAGCTCCAGCTCTCCCGCAGCCCAGACATGGATGGGGCGGTCATTTTCATTGAAAATCGGTGGGTGGCTTGTCCTGGCACGATGCACCCCAAGATCTCCACCGACGTAACACAACCAGCAGAGCAGGAGAGTCAATGACAAACTAGGATAAACTAGGATGAACTGTGGGACAACCGGGCCAACCCTAACCTAACCCATCTTCACATCAAATGTCTCAGTTCATACAAGAGTAAATTAACAAATGCTTATGGAGTCATTGCTGTGTCCAAGCAGATGGGGAAACTATGACCAAGTGACGTGTCCGTTACAAGACACTGGATGTACATAAGCTTCTCGAAAGAAGCGAAACTTGCCTTTGAAGTTGCCTCGGCAGCCCCCCTCCGCCGAGTGCTGGTTTTAAGACGCGCGTCATTGGTCACCAGGTAAACAGCGTTTCAGCCAGGGAGCAGCTGGCCCAGAGCATCAGGGATCTGACCGCCGCCCTGGCCGAGCGGCACGCCTCGCTCACCCAGGCTCTGGAGGCGGCGCGGCAGAAGCGAGGCGAAGCTCTGGCCGCTCAGGTGACGGAGAGGCGGGGCCTGATGGAACACGCGGGACTCATGGCCTTCACCCAGGAGCTGCTGAAAGAAACAGACCAGCCCTGTTTCGTGCAGGCCGCTCGCCATACTCATAACAGGTTTTTCCATTTGTTTCCATAAGGCACAGAAAAGGCCTGTCCTGACTGGTAGACGTTGTTATTAGAACAGAGGATAACCGTGTCTTATAATGCTCATAACCTACTCATGTGTCAGATGTCTATGCTACATATGCCACGTTCACTTATGTACCTTCCCATTTAATCTCTGATGCTAGCTAAACTACATTTTGATAACAAAAACATTTAAAAAATAGTTTGTTTCTTTAGTTCCAGCTTAATTAAAACGACCTGTTTAAAACCAAACTTAGATTTTTCAGATGATAAAAAGTTATTTTTCTTAGCCGTAGAATCTGTGAAAATCTTTTTAATTGACAATTAATCCAATTTAGGAGGATCCATAAAAGTTCTGATCCTCTGAGCTAATAACAGACATCATTGGAGTAAAAAGTGTGCTCTCTTCTTGTATATATTGAGCAGCCCTATAATTAAAGAAAAGAAAGCAGCCGTCAATCAATTTTGCTCTCATTTCGGACCAGGACAACAACATTTTTGTAGGCTGTCTTTAAAGGAGTGGCTGATGTAACGTGATGAATAGTGAAGAGATCGGGGTGCTCTTCGTTTTGGCCTCATTCACTGCATGTTTTTGTGACGCCGAGACGATATTTTATCTTTTCTAAACAAACCTCCCACCTTATCGGTCTGTGTCTGCAACCCACCCATCTGAATGAAAGCAAAGTGCAAACACTGCTCCTCCTCTCACGTTTCTTATCCTGTTGTGATTGCACCAGGCTGAGCAAGGCCATTGAGAATCTCCAGCACTTCACTTTGGCAGCCGACCCGTCCTTCAGACATTTTCAGCTGGACGTGTCCAAAGAGCTCAAACTCCTGACCGAGCTGAACTTCATCCAGGGTGAGAGGGGGAGTGCTGACAGGAAGGGGCACCAAAGGGCGGGGGTGAGGGCGGGGAAGGCGAAGGGTGTTTAGCTATAGGTGCATTTCCTGAGTAGAGAAACCCTACATTGATCCCGCTCTCGTCGCAGCTCCTCTGGCTCCGGTCATCGATACCCAGCGCACTCTGGCCTATGACCAGCTCTTCTTGTGCTGGCGACTGCCCCAGGAGTCTGCCCCCTCCTGGCACTTTTCAGTGGAGTACCGCCGCCGGGGGGTGGTGCCTGGGGGGGCCTCCAGAGGTGGGATCAGAGGGGGCCTGGCTGCCGCCCGCTGGGGATGGCAGCGACTGGATGAAGTGAGTGGAAGCAGTGCTGTGATTGACAGGTTAGAGATGGACAGCGTGTACGTGCTGCGGGTGCGAGGCTGCAACAAGGCGGGCTACGGGGACTACAGCGAGGAGGTGTACCTGCACACCCCCCCCGCACCAGGTGAGGCCACTCTGGAAACGCTGCATATAAAAGTAACCAGTATGGCAAAGCACAACAGAACATACATACACCATTATGATGCCTCATTCTCTTATTATTATTGATTAACAATATGTAAGAATTGCAAAACAGTTATGTGCTGCTGATATTCAGTCGGAAATCTTAAAATCAGATCTTTGGCAGGTACCTTTTTGTCACGGGCTAGAATTAAAAACAATCTTTTCTGGGATCTGAAAAGTTACCGAAAGCACACTGAAAACATAAATGAGTACTCTCATTTCTAATGCAGTTGGACATTCTTTAGTAATAGAAATTTAATAAGTAAACGGACTAAGTCTGCTGTTTTTTCTTCTTGTTCTGTTAAGAGAAAGACTCAGAAGTCAGAGTGAGACAAACTATGTTGTACTTAAAGCTCTGCAATGGATGATAAGCAACACAAGGACACATTTAGCTCTATAGCTAGAACATCAATGCTTGCTAACACCCACATTGATCATGCAAACTGTTTTCAGTGTAATGACATCATTTTCTCTACAAGCCCACGGATAAATTGAGTTCAAAATGTGAAGGGTTAATGTAATACAATATGGTTAATGTAATACAATATGGTTCTGACCATTCCTGGTCTACCAAAATATTTGGAGTTTTTATGGTGAACTCAACATCGCATTTCACTGGTCAGACTAATAAAAAAAGAAAATGAACTCTTATTTGAGTAAGAGTTGTCACGGCACGCCTTTTTTCCCCCATTATTTTCGCTTGATCTCAAATGATTGGAGTTCCTTTACTGTAATTTTTCCAGTAACTTAAACACCAACTGTATTCTGTAGCTTCTGTAATAGCGCTGCTGAATGTTTCTCCCAGCTTTGAGAAAGTTGCAACCAGCACAAACAAAAACCTGTTTAACAGCGTGTAGAGGACAGAACACTTTTTATTTGCATATCTTAAAGAGGTTCCCAGGCAGTAAAACATTAAGAAAAATTTTTGTGACACATTTGGCAAGTGTAAAATGTAGAAGCCAGCTTTTCCTGCTCGCTTTTTTTTTCTGCTGATACACAACTGTCTAAGTGCAGCAGGAACATCTCTGCACGCACTAAGGCGCGGCTCCTTGAGGCCCTCAAATGTGTTTGCTGCAATTATGAGCCATCTGTCAAAGGCATTAGAATATCTGCTATGGTAAATTAGTTCAAATTCATTTTTTTTTCTTTCTCCATTCCCATGCTTTTTTCCAGATCTCTCCACCTCTCTCCTCATTTCCAGCGGCCTCCTTTTGCTCTTTATTTCCTTATCTTTCTCTCATTTTTCTGTTTCCATTTCACAGCTTTGTACTTGTCATCTTCTACTGTGCTACTTCCACGCAGCCAATCAACATGCCTCCTACGGAACGTAAGAAGTGCATTCATCCCTTTTCCACCTCTCTGTACCCCATGCCACAGAGTTCCTCTGCCCCTCTTTCTCTACGTGGTCATCCAACACACGTTCTGTTCTTAGACACCCACTCATCCCTCTGCCTCCCATTTTGAGTCCTGCCTCGCGGCCTGTCCGAGCACCGCTGAGGTTTGCAGTTTGTTAAGACCTGACGCTTAACAACGTGGATCTGAGTCAGATCTAGGGGCTTTTTAGTGGTCGATTTCAGTGACTGGTGAATTCCTCCTGCCCCCTGTTGGCTGTTTGACCTTCCTGTTATTTTCATTCTTTTCTTCTGAAAAAAAAAAAAAAAAACTGCACTTCCCACTGCTGAAGCTTGATGGTGATACCTCCTGTTTTCTACTCCCTGAGTCATCAATGTAAAGATCGATGTCCTTTTCTCTTCCAGTGCTGGTGGGAGGAGGTGCATGCCTGCTCTCAGCTCCTCTCCTCTCTGTGGCTTCTTATGCTCCTCACTATTCCTCCCGCTACCTGCTACCTTCTGACTATAAATCTGTACAGCTCTCCTTTCCTTGACTCCCGAAATACACTTCTACGTGCCCCATATTTCTCATTTCTGGATGCTCCCGTCCGTCTTTTCTCACGTCTCTCAATTCCTCTCGTATCTGCTCTCTCCCTGTTTTTCTACCGCTCCTGGCCCCCTTTTTCTCTCAGTGCTTAACTTCTACCTGGACTCTCGCTGGGGCCTCCATGCGGACCGGCTGGTGGTCAGCAAAGAGCAGCGTGGAGCTCGCAGTGTTCCTGGCCTTTCTCTTCTGCAGGCTGCCGATCATGCCCTCACCTCCTGTCACCTGACTTCTGATCTTCTCGTCGGGGATGTAGCCATTACACAGGGAAGGCACTACTGGGCATGCTCGGTTGAGCCTGGATCTTACCTCGTGAAGGCAAGTAAATTGGAGCTGTTTCAGCAGAATTGTACCACACGTGTGAACAGAATGATCGAGCCTGTCTGTCTGCACTGGGATGAGAGCGCCTGATCAGGTTTTCGTGAGGGATGCGGTGGTCAGAAAGAACTGTAAGCCCCATAAGGGTTTATGTAGGGTGACCCAGAGTCAATCATTTTGAACTGAATTTTGATGCGAGCTGCCATGTTGTTTTTTTGTTTTTTTTTCTCGAACAGGTTGGAGTTGGTCTGGAGTCCAAACTGCAGGAGTGGTTTCACCTTCCACAGGACATGGCCAGTCCCCGGTGAGTAAAGTAGAAAAAACATATCAAATGTAAAATGTAAAAGCCCATCTTTAATAGCTGGCCCGCTTATTCCACTTAAACCTTTGGAAACTGAGAAGACTGAGAGAACATAGATCCAAAATTATTTTACGTCAAACGTGTGGATCGGAAAGGGTCAAAGAGATCTGAAAAGCCATTTGGAGATAAGTCGAGCCATCCTCTTTTTTTCCCTCTCGTCTGCACAGCTATGACCCAGACAGTGGCCATGACAGTGGGGCAGAGGATGCGTTGGACTCGGCCCCCCCTTTCTGTTTCCTCACCATGGGCATGGGGAAAATCTACCTGCCACAGCACAGCTACCACCACCACCAGCACCACAGCAACCAAGCTAATGGGAATCGAGACCCCATCACCAACGGCAACGGCCCCTCCTCGCCTTCAGGCATCACCTACCCCCTGCCCCCCCGGCTCGGCGTGTGCCTTGACTTCGAGAAGGGACGCGTCACCTTCTATGACGCCCACTCTCTGCGGCCCCTGTGGGAGGGTCACGTGGATTGCTCCGGCCCCGTGTGCCCGGCGTTCTGCTTCATTGGCGGGGGGGCGCTGCAGCTGCAGGAGCTGGTGGCCAATCGCAACGCCGATCAGACCCCCGTCAGACGGGTGACCATCCAGCCCCGTGGCTCTAATCTGAACAACAACTGATGCCTGGTCCGAGGTGGTAATGGTAATCCGGAATGTATTTGACAAGTGTGAAGTATTTACTCTGCTATAGAAAGAAAAGTTAGACATCTCAGAGATTTTTGTTTTGTATTTGGTTTTCTTGGATAAGAGGATGTTTATATAGCAACAAATATGCAATGTAATTATGTTTCTTACATTTTTTTGTTACACGCAGTTTTGCAGAAACGTTTGCTTAAGTAGTGTCTGGGAAATCCAGCACTTAATATAATATGTAATTCTATCTTCTCTGCTTGCGCTTCTAGCCAGGCTATATTACATAAATTTATAAAGCTAATGTAAATAAAGCGCCACAGAGTTTTTGTCTCCCTGTAGAAGCTTTTGTTCGGTCATTTCATGCCCTTAACCTTTGCCATTGTGCTTTGGCGATATGGACATTATGTGTGCAAAAAAAAAAAAGCCTTGAATATTTTATCGCCTCCATAAGTAGATCTGTGTTTAACCGCAGTTAATGCTAGTCCTGCAGCCATTATGGTCTCGACCAAAGCTGTTGCTTTTTCTGGGATGTCATTGAGGTAAATTAGAGGTAGAAAAGAACAATGAGGCAATACAGCAATTAGAGGCTCCAATTATACCTCTGCTGCACAGCTAATCACTAGTTTCCACAGTTCTGTTTGCGCATTGCCGTTTAGTATTTCAAATACACAAGTCTGATGTCTGTGTGTGTGCGTGTGTGTGTGTAAACGCTTATGTGTTAATTCCTTGAGCTCATAAGAGCGTGCGGTTTGACTGATAACAGCAGCGTCTGGCTGACAATAAAATGTTGTTCCCTCGCAAATATTTTTTCCCTCAAAATTTGCTTGATTCTAAGTTAATGAGCAGTGCTTTTAATGAAAAGAGTAGCAGATCAACCCAGTGTAAACTTCACCTGCTGGTAGAATGTTTGCTCAAGAAAAATGGATTAAGGAAACAAACATTGAATAAATCCGACTTGTTTAAATTTCAAAATTACCTTCTGTCGTCTTTCTGTTTCTGCTAAGACACCGATCTATGTTTCCAGCTATTTCTGATCATCCTTTTTGCTTCGGGGATGCAGCCATATCAGGATCTTGCCACAAGGGGGCAGCAAAATATAGCCGAACACGAGACCGTTTCAAGCACACTGAAATCCCTGCAGGATGAGTGGAAAGTCAGAGCTTTCCTGTCTGGGAAAGGGATTGAATTTAAATACAATTTCTTTCGTTTGATACGTTTTGAGTAAGCCCTTTGTAACTTATTTGCCCCTTGTGTTGTTATGTCTTTTCTCATACAGACAGACGGGTAAACATGTGGAGGAAAAGAATAAGCCAAACGCAGGGAAAAACCAAACCAATGTGGATGTCACCTCATGAAAATGCTGCTGTTAACATTTAATCTGGCTTGTTGTCATGTGATTAAATGCTGACCTGGTTGGTTGTGGTTAAGAATCTCAAAATAGTGGTGTTTCAATAGCAACAATGTTTAAAGAGACACTACATTTTACAGACGGACGAGAAATATTTATTTTGTCATGGGAATATATTAAAATGTCAAGCTGTGGTTCTGTAAATGCTGGTGTTACTTATGAAGTACACAAAAGGTGTCCATTTGTGTGCCAGCATTTCAATCCAGGCGCTGCATTATGAAAAAGGGACAAGTTCAGCCCAAGGAGATAGAAGGTAGGATAGGCTCTGGCACCTCGTGTTCTGAAGAGGTGGGTTTAAAACTACTTTAAAGATATTTCTTTCACTGTATTTTGCCTTTTGAGACAACATCTTCACTTTCACAATTTCTCGCAAGTCCAGTAAGGAGCGCTAGCTCACAGTTTGGAGACTTCTTGGTCTGAGTTTAAAGGAAAATGTGCACTCTTCTATGCCTGCACGCTGGAAAAACTGCACACAATGCGTCAGATCCCGGCAGGCAGTGACAAACATGAGGCAGTGGATACACGATAATGTGCACCAGTGTGTGATCTTAACAAAAAGAGAAGAGCAGCTCTTTCTGTTGGGACCGAGTGTTTCACGCAGGACGTCATTAGGTTGTTTGAGTGTAACCAGTCCGTAGACAATTACGTGGAAAATGATTTTATAGTCGGGTTGCAGTGCATGAACCCCTCATTACAAAGATGAATGCACATTCGAGAGGTCAGCGGCGCGAGAAGCGATGTCGAGATGTGGAAAATAAAAATCATAGATGACTCATCCGTCAGCGTGCTCTCTGCATTTGTGGCAAATGCTGAGTGAACATTACACGATGTAACCACTGATTTTGTCGACTGTGCTGATGTTTGTCCTCTTAGAGGGAATGGTCACTGAGAATCAATATAAAGCTGCTCTGAGTGATCATCTTAATCCCATGATGTAACAATGTCCCTCTTCCAGGGTGGCAATTCCCCCATTTGCAGGCATTGAAGGGTCACTGAAAGGTTAGATAAGTTAAAAGAGATTGCTGTAGCCCGCATAATCATCAGATTTGAGCCCAGTTGAACATTTATGGAGATTTTAAGATAAAATGTTCAAAGCCCTCTACTATAAATAAAGAAATATCCTCCTGGACACCAAAAAGCCCCAAAACGCATTTGAGTTGTTCTGGTGACACATGCAGAGACATATGTCGGATTTGTCTTTCATTTGTCGCCCGTCTGCGACTTTTCGTGGTACTCTGCTCTCGGTGAACAGCACATTTTGTGGCTTGTTCTTGGATTAAATGACCATTTTAACACCGTGGACGCTCGACAGGGTGCTTTATGGCCCGAGAGAATGTGAAAAATGCAATTGTTCAGGTGGAAACCTTTGCAGAACACGAATGGTGCTGATTGCTTAAAGATATGCATGATTTTAAATCATAACAATAACTTTACAAATCGTTACATGTCAAAGTCTAACCAGATGTTTCATGCCAAGTTTTTGAACTCAGCCAGAACAGCACTCACTGCCAAATTGTCCCAAGTACATATTTGGAATTGTGTACATGAGGGGTTGGGCAGGAATCGCTGGTAAATCAGACTTTATTGTTAACATACATGCAATAAAGATTCCCATAACACCAGACATGGACTACACCAGATATGGTGCTACTAAAACGCAAGAGATGCCACTCACTGACTAATCATAATTATTAACACAGAACAGACTTTAAACATGCCTTGAATGCCTTCAAATGATGAAATGTTTGGCCTCTCCTGATAGGGAATCAAAAGAATGTTCTGCATATCAAAAACAACATGGCTGCTTCTGAGATTCGTGCTGAGGGAAACACCCTGGGTTGAAATGATGAATAGTGAAGACCATATGCTTTTGATAGAAATATTAACACACCTCACATGTGCAGGCACTTAAGATTCCTTATGTAAATGTAATGTAAATCGCCAGAGTTTACCTTTTATGAGCTTCAATATGAAAATCCACATATGCGCTTAATTGGGCCCACATTCAAGAAGAAACTGTTTGGGGATTTGGGTTTGCCTTTAACCGCAAAGGGAAAATAAAAAACAGTTAAAAAAAGAGTAATGATAGCGCACGCAGCCCAAACACGAGCCAAGGTTCTTTTTTAGTGTTCTAATGCACACAGATAAAAATACTACCTCCAAAGGGAGGTTTAGCTCTGATCCCCTATGATATAGACAAAGTGGAATGTACTGTAAAGCATGAATAGTGTACTGCACAAACCCTCCACCCACCCCCGTGTGCCTGCTGCACCTTTCTTCTTTGCTTCAAATCTGTAACAGATTGGGTTTAGTCTGACTGGAGGTATGCAGCCACAACACATGTAGGGGTCCCCATAATCCCCACACTGAGTATTAAGCTCGCAGCATGGGCATTCTTTTATCGACTTTGCAGGAATTAACTATACATAATCTCTATGCTCATCATTCAGTTTATTTTATTGTAGAAGGTGGGGGGGGAGGGATGGCTCTGAACTTGGGAGCCGAATGCAATCCGGGAAAGACAGTGTGCGGTGCCATCTGGAGAACACACCGGGTTGCCCGTTGGAATCCACTAACCCAACTGTCTTAAACAACACAAAGCTAAACCACATGTTCAAACGATCTGATCTGGTTACCGAATGCAGTGTGTGGTTTCTATAGCCTGAGGTGGAATATATTGTTTATGGGGAGCTGTGCCGAGTCAGAGCCATGACCCTGGATGTGTCTGTGACGGAGGCCTGCAGAGTGGGCCGTGGAGGAAATAAAAAGAGGACATTATCATTGGGATGTGTTTGTTATGCAGGCCCGGTTTTGACAGCTGCTACCAACACTTTAAAGCTGGAAAACTTTTATTTGATCAACTGGAGATGTAGATTCAATTGTAATCTTCACAAAGACAAACCTCTGTGTTAGATTCACGACGGGCCATGAGTCTTATTTTCCTGATTTATCCCGCCCCGTCCCTCTGTGTGACACCTTTTTTCTGACAGCTCTGAATCGCACTCACATCCCTTATTTCTTTTACTGAGTTTGCTTTGCCTTTAAATCCAATCGTGTTGTCTGGATATTGGTCCTCCAGATGCAGTCACTGCTGAAACATTCATGTTTTTCTTTCTCAGCCATCCATCCACCCATAGAGGAACCCCATGGCATAAATAAAATAAAACTTCCTGTTTTTATCACATTGATAATCTGAACAGAGGTAGAAAAAGGAGGGGAAACAATCACCTAAATGTTGGCTAAGAGGATTTTAGGGACGTAGTGGAGCCATCTTCCCCCACCATGATAAATGAGGGGTGACAGTTATGCTAGGCAGAGCCCATATGGCCACATACTGAAAGCCAGTGCCCTGCAGTTATGTGAGGAGACTCGGGGCTAATTCAGTGCAACGTTTAAACTCCAGTGGCATAACCTTCTCAGCTGGATTGGAGTATTAGTGCTTTGTTTTCTCCATTTAATGATGCAACATGTGTTATGCAATGATATTGTGAGAAGCAAATAGCATCATCGTCCAGCATCAGTTGTGTGATTGAAGTGTTTTCTGACATTCGCATTAACATGGAATATGGGAGATGCTTTTTGTTACATGTTTAGATTAAAGTGTAGCTGTATCCTCTGATTGTGCGGCTAATAGCTGAAAGTTCATCTATGGTCCTAAAAGAGAGCTCTGTTTTGACATCTTAAAGGAAAACCTCACAGGTGATCACTGTGGACACAGTTTCCGGTGTTAATCTTTTAATCTAATTGCAAGAAAGCAAACAAGGATATTTACAAGATGCTGAGCCAGTGCTTTAGGTGATTTAGAGACGAGCCAAAAGAATATTACTTCTTTACAGTCCATGGAAAAGCATTGGATAACTTATATTCATCAGATTTTAGTGATGAACAAATGTTTTCCAGTTCAATCCAAATGAAGGAGGAAGCTTTATTTTTTCATGTACCAAAAGAGATCTCATCCGACTCAATTTGAGAAGGGCAACAGATATGCAACACCAAATAATTAGATAACAATTTCAGTGTTGAATATTGAGAGACTAAAAAAGGAGTAGTTTCTTAGGTTTCTGTTTCTCTTGTGCTATGACTGCCACTGAAGCAGAAAGACTCTCCATAATTCTGTCCAAATAGGTGTAATGTCGCCTTTTACAGTTAATCTCACACTTAAGAAGGGCCCGTCAGTCCTTTAATAAGATTTTGGTGAGGTGAGATGGGGGTCCGGGTCATTAGTCGGTCATCTCTGACCTCTTTTCTTACAAACCAAGCAGAGAAGTACTTTGATACATGTGATGAATAAATATCATGATTTTATGAAATGTTGACCTTTTACTGTTAAGCCTCTTAAAGGAAATTTCAGTCCATCTACAATGTTGAAAAGGATATATTCTATATATTATATTAAGTAATTTCCCTCTGGGATTATTAAAGTATTTCTGATTCTGATTCTGATTATTTGTGGAAATTTACATTGCATTTAATGACATGAATACATCTAAATAAAATTGGAATAGAAACAGTTCAAGAAAATCAGCAAGTTCAAAGCAACATTTAACTTCCCCATGTGGTCCTTAGCCTTCAATTTTCCTCTATACTGATTTTTGAATGAGTACTCAGTTTGGTATTGTTGAGACCTGGACAATATGCACAGAAACAAAGACATGAAAAGACCGAAAACCTGCTGGTACAAAAAGAGTTCACACAGGAAAAAGACTTCACTTGGAAAGCAAAGTGTGGCCTGCTGGTTTGAATTGTTAAAATCCTGTCTTTTGAATCAGTTGTGTGAGGTGGACCATACTATATTGCGTAGCTTTTGGCCCTGAGTCGTAACCGTAGATATATGTCTGTAAAGCAATTTAACAACTTGGATGTTATTGTTCCCATAAAACCAAGGTGTGGAAAAGCATTTTAGTCCAAACTAATGACACAAAAACTTTTCAATAAATGGTGTGAGCAGGTGTGGGGCCATTTCATGCATGGTTAGAAATCATGATTTTAGATTGGCCTTTATGTACTATGTGACACATTCATTCAGTGAGCCGTTCAGTCAATCAGGACGCAGCCCTTTTTTGGGGTGGGTTTTCCACTGTGGTCGGACCTTTGCTGAGCTGGATCTTAGTGTCCCTTGCACAGTTAAAATTCCAGCTCTCTGAAACCAGCGTGTCAACAGGGGATCTGTAAACCACATGTTTCCTGGACGGCCGTGTCGGGACCAGCTGTGCACACATCACAGCCTGCATGATATGTGTGCAGTGTTAAAGGCAGGGGGAGAGAAAAGGGATCAAGAAAGAAAACAAACAGGGAGGGAGACGGTGAAGCAATGGCTATCGCATACGAAGTGGAAGAAGAGGCGTTGGTATTGATCCGTGACTGTCGGATTATTTCTCTGAACTCTCTGAGATCGGTCTGATACCATGTCCGAGCCTCCCGGCAGCCCACCCGGACCGCCCGCCGTCTATCCCTCCTCACCTCTCAGACCCTCTGGTAGCGAGGGGGTGAGAGGCTGGCAGGTGCCTGAAGGGGCAGCAAGGGGCCTCGGGGTCAGATTTCTGGGAGGTCAAACAGTTGTGGCTGCTGGGAGGAGCAAGTGCAGCAGCAGTGGAGCAGGGCTGCCCACGTCCAGACAGATGGGACAAACCTGCTCCACATTATTTATGATGCACGACAGACAGCTATGCCTGTCTGGGGTGGCCACAATCAGCTTTCAGGGTATTACCCACTGCCCACCACAAATCCATAATCCTTCAATCCTTGACTTTTAGCGTATCAACATGAATGCATTTGCAATCATGTACTGTGTACATGAACTGTTTCGGTTTTCTAAATATGTCAATAACATAGTGATCTGCGTCTAATTGTCTGAATTCCTGGGATTTTGTTTTGCTAAGCTAAGCAAAACCTTCTGTTGACTTAAGGTGGCATTATCTATGAAGACTGGCAGAACGTGGAAGGAAAGTTTGTGTGCTCGAAATGACTTGAAATACTAATTTCCAAAAGAACTTGACAGGTGATTGGTTGATGCATCTGTCTGCCATTGTTCATCACAAATAAACTTGATTGAACCAGATAAATGAAGAGTGACCTGAAGATCCAGTTAGTCCTCCTACTAAACAGCAGTTGTTTATTGCTGGCACACAAATGAGACCCTGCAGATCCGCCTCTCGTCCCCTTTGATATTTCTAATAAACATAATTGAGGTTCATTACCACATCAGTGTGCGCACACGTGGAGACAGCTCAGTAGCAACAATGTCAGTGGTTCATTGCCTTCCTGCCTGCTGGGCCAATATCCCACTGGCATGCAGAGTCAGCTCCGTTCCCACCTTACGTTTCTGAGTTTAAGGCGTAGCAGGTATCAGCTTCAATATCTCACGCTGCGTGCTTCCCAACACAGAGGGTTGCATCAGTCCCACTCTATTTAGTCTGGGATCATGCTATTTGTACGCAACTGCAGCTACATTGCTGGATAAACTTTGTGGGAATAATGTCTCCAGTAGCTCTAAATAGCTTGTTACTAAGACACAGAAACCGTTTGGAACAAGTCTGAGATTAAAAAAAGGAGTTGAACTAAGCTAATCATGAAGCAAAGCCAGTCACTGACCATTTAGGATGTGGATTCTGTTTAACCTTTTTATTTTATGTGTTCACAACTTAAAGCTCAGACCCTAATATTGTGAATTCTTTGTGATGTGAATCAAATGTTAGAGGGGCAGATTTTGCGAGTTATCATCAGTAAACTTGTGTTCAGCCATGTTGGCCTATCCAGGTTGTCAATCAGTTTTTTTTTTTTATTATGAACACGATGGGGAGATTTTACACTATCTGCACTGAAATAAACCAGTGACAGTGGTTTTGTTCCTGATGATTTACATCTGGATACTTTTAGCAGACACATTTAGATGAGCTCCTTTCTCTACAAAATCTGTGTATTAGTTGTAATCATATGGCCATTTCATTTGGATATCAGACAAAATCGCCCTCTTCCTCACATTACTGTCCATTATGCAAACCTACAATGGGGTCATTTCATTCTTGTCTAGACATGTAGCCCTTCATCATTCGCCCCTCGCCATGTATACCGCACTGACCTAAATTAATACATTTATAATCAATATCTCCTCCGGTCTTGTATGCAGACTTAGCCGTTGAAGGAAAATGTGCAATCCAATTTAAAATGGCCAAAGGGGAACTCTCATAACCATGTGCCAATTAGTTCCGCTGTCAATAGTGGAAATGCTGAAGGACATTGTGTTTCAGGGTGAGAGGAGAGAACCCATACAGGAAGGAGGGTGAAATCATCAAGCTTACGGCTCGTTGTTAATGGCTGGAATACTGACAAGTCGCATTTCATCAGGCACACACACACACACACACACACACACACGAATATTGTGGGCCGTGAATTTAGGCGAACGGTTTATGATGTTGGGCTGAATCACGCAACCCATGAAGATGACAAGTAACGACGTCTCAGAAAGGTCAACAAACAAAGAACTGGTGGCACAAACGAGGCCACATGATGAGATTCATCAGGACCGAAGGGAGAGGGGGCACATTCCTTCACCATTTCACTGCTGCAACCGAAACAGGTGGGTCTTTTTTACTAAGGGCACTGAGGGCAAGACAAGTGCTCCTCTCATATGGTTAAGGCTGGTCACACTTGGCCACATTCTGACCTTACACCCACTTGAGTGCACCAAGACTTCGTTAAGTAGGTCCTAAATAGCACATGGGTCCCACAACTATTATCTCAGCAATTTAAAACTGACCGTTGCCACCCTAAATTGATCTTGGCTCGAAGATTTTTATCAGCTGCGTGCTCAAGAGAGTAAAAAATGCCTGGATCCCCGATGAGAAGAATCAGAGTATTTTCCATCCTGATTCATCTCCACTGATTAATGGTGGCCTCAGCTGTCAGTGGGGCCTCTTCTTAAACTTGCAAAGTCATCTGGAATCTTAGCTTCACTTAAGATGATCTGTTAAGGTGCAAAGTGACGTCCAAGAGGCAGGTGCCATTTCAAGCTGGACACATAAACGATAACAGGGGGTCAAGAACCAAGGTCCTGCAGCCATTTTATAGTCTGTGTAGCGTCCACTTATTTTTCCTCACTTCTTCTGCTATTAGAGTCTTTTGACTTTTTATTTCGTTTGCTCTCAAATAAAAACATTCACATAAATTCACATAAAAAAGAAAATGTTAGTACGATATAACACGGCTTGGATTATGAAAAGCCAAACCCTCACCAGCTGAATCCCACACACTGCTCCTCCAGGAAAAAAAAAACTACGCAGCAGAGTGACTTTCCTTCAGGGCTGTTCTTGAAAACCTATAAAGTATGTAAATAGGGGAGCGTTTTTAGGCTGATGGTGTTTTCGGGCTAATTCCAAGCATAAAGAGCATAGACGGAGAAAGAAGGTTTTCCCATATCTCCCTGCAGCAGAGAAACATTCGATACAATCCAAACACTAGATCTAAGCCTTGTAAACTCATACATATGCAAAATGTGAATTTATCTATGCAAAGTGGGTAAATCTGACACTGGGATAATAGATCATGACTCCACTCATTTCAGGGACAGTGCAATGAATGAATGATTCCTGTTTAAAAAGATGGAGGGCAAAGTGTTCAGATTCTATCAGTTCCTAACTCTAACCCTTTCACTGTTTTTTTTCTTGACATCATATAATCTGTTTATCTACACGGTACTCACTCTTAGCTGTAATTTCACCATGTGCTGGATTAATGTTTCCATCTGATAAGATGTTTGCAAGAGGGTAAGACATAATCTGTTTATTTTGAACATTTAAACACTGACAGCAAAGACATCAAAACGGCTTTTATGATACCTGGCTGTGCTTCATAAAGTCTTTTAAAATCTCCCAAGGATTGATCTTCATTCATTCGTTCTCAGTGACAAATATAACCAGTTTCACCTTTGTGTGTGCTACACAAAGAAGACCCAAAACAGCTGAAAGGTGGAGGTTCCTGAATGAACACGAACCGAGGCTGCTTCACTTCAGCTCCACTGGCCTCAAAAGAGTTATAAACACATTTTTAAAACTAAGAAATTAAATGTTTTATCCCTATATAAACATGTCTATTGGTAAAGTGGCCGAGGGCTCAGAGTTTGCAGGATTGTGTTTAGTTTGGTCAAGCTGAGTTGGAGCCACAGACCTCAGACTGAAAGACATCAAGTGATATTAATATCAACTCGACTCGGCCCAGATACATATCGTTGCTCACTCCTCCTCCAGCGATATCCCCTGTCTGGTCTGTGGATATGGTGACAGGGTCAAAGTCACTCTTTCCTTTCTCTACACACATCTAAACTCCCATCTAATGACAACACAACACACAGCTTTGGTCTCCAGCTCAGGAAACAGAGGGTTCCTGTTTTTGAGCCTGAGCTCTATTGTTATCTCGAACAGCATTTTGACAGTCCGTACTTTCTCCTCAACCCTCACCAGTTCTTGCTTTACACACTTGAGATATTACACAACCTTTGTCTGGCTAAATCTCGAGCCTTGTATTGCTTTTTAGTGGTCAACATTCTTATCGGAACCTTTCACTTCACTAATATTGACAAAGCCGGAGAGATAGAGTCAACAGAACTCTCCATTACCACCTTTCCTGTTTTATCTGAGCCTCTTATCTCTCCTCTTTGCCTGGAGTCACCCAGTCACTCCTATTCCTGCTCTTGAGGCATCTCCTGTAAGGGCTCTGCCATCGCCTGTGTAAAACCGTGCTCACACTTTGTCTCCATCATTTCTCGACATGGTGAAGGAATCAGACCTGAAGGTGCTGAAGGCGTTGGGGAGGGCTGAATCAAAATCTGCATAGGCAACAGCTGGATTTAATGCACCATTCAGGTCATGTGTTGTTCAAGCTGCACCTGCAAATCCCCCGATCCCCCCCCCTCTATAACACGACCCCGTCTGCTCCCCCCTCCCCTCATTCCTCCGTTGCCCTCTCTTCTTTGCTCAACATGCTCGGTCACCACTCCTCCTCATTCCTGCTCCTCTCAGCTTTCATTTGTCCGACCGGTCATGAAGCCCTCCTTTTTTGTTTTATAAATAAATTTAAAAAAAGGCCCTGGTCCTCCGAATCTCTGCCTCCCGTTTGGTGTTACCCCGCATGGCCCACTTTGCCTTTTTTCTCCTAGTCTCCATCTCATTTTCTCAGTTTCAACCACCCCCTCCCCCTTCCTCCCCCGCCCCCCCGCTCGCAGGCTGTTGTGTTGAGTCTGCCAGGCCTTCCCGGCTGGAGCACAGGTTTCCTGAGAACTGGAACGGAACAGGAGCTGGCATGGATATCCACTGAGAAAAAGCCAGTTTGAGCGTTCCCACTGAGCATCACACACGCTCCCGCTGCTGCTCCCGGCTCCGGCATTCCGGGCAGGACGCGGCCCACTCCTCCATGTTCGGAGTGATACTGTTTGTCATGGACAATCCCACCTGGAATCAGTTTGTTGTGTCAATGCAGCGGAGAAACCCGAGCCCGACAGGCTGATGTGTATCGCATCACATCGAATTAAGCGTAGCAAATGTGGCCCCGGACTGAATACTGAACACAGTAGGCCTCAAAAAATGACGTAACACGGAATGAATTGATATATCAAACAATAATCAATTAATTGATTTATCTAACAGTTTTGTAAAACTTTCTAATGTATTTAATGCATTTTGGGGGAAAACATGCATTTCCAGCTACTTTTGTTTGTCTGAGTGAGACGACGAAAATTAGCAGCGACACATAATAAAACACACTTCAGAGTTCGGGAGCGTATAGGTGTTTATGGTGTTTCCAGGTTTCTGTTTCCTTCTAGTGTTTGGATGAATTTTCTGCTTGTGGGATTTGTACCCTGGTGTTTTGTCACGTGTGTTTTTTGGATTTACTCCTTTTGAGGTTGTGTTATGTCCGATCATTTAAAAAAGATAAAGTTTGTCATATCAAAGGCTTTTTTTAGATCTTGTTTGGGTGTTTTTATCCCACCTTAATGGCAGAATGAAATGATCACACCACCATCAGATCACCAGAACACAAAACAGCCGAAACATGGATGTGTACACGTAGATCCAGACTGGGAAACACATTTCTGCTGTAAAGAATCTTGTTGGATCACCATAGACTCTGTTAATCCTTGGAAAAAAATCTAAGGAAATAAGTATCCGCTGAGACTGTATATCAGAACTGTTTTACAAAACCTGCTCGTGAAAACTTGACCTGGCATGCTTGCAAAGATGATTGTTGATTCCAGCATTCGAAAACTTTACACAGCGCACAGACTGTCCACCAGTCTTGTATACTACTGTCTCCATAAACACTGGAAGCAGACTCCACCCCTCCAGCAGACGCGCTGATCTTCACTCACACTATTAACACAAATGCAGACAATTGTAAACAACACAGTCCTAAGAATAACTCTCCATTTTCCTCAAAGAATGATGTTTATTTCTCATTGGCTATTTGGTGTATCCTTCTCTCTAGAGCAGTGGATAATGTTTACATCTCCTCCCACTCCTGATCTCACCCTTGAGGGATCTGTGCCCTCTTCACCTACACGGTTCACAGCCCCACATGAACAGGCATGGCCCACAGCACAAAAGCAGAGACTGAGATTAAACACCAATAAGCACCAGCTCTGTGACCCTTAATTAAAGTGTTGTTGGATTACTCGCTTCTAAAAAAAACATTAGCAATCGTGGATTGCTTTTGGTGTTTTCTAATGACATCTAATTTTAAAAACAGCTTTCTCAAAACAAGAGAATGAAATAAAAAAGGTCAACGTTGTAATAGAGGGTAAAGGATTGACTCAATGGCATTGTTAAAAACTGTTAAATTGTGTGACTGCATTTATTCACAAACACACACACACACACACACACACACACACACACACAAACACACAGACACACACATGCTATACTGAGAGTTAACATCTCCAAAATATCCTCCTGAGCACTGTATTTTCGTGCCGAAAGTAGCAGCAAATACTATGATGACATACAGATTAAAGAGCAGTTAATAAACAACTGATAACAGAAAGTTAAAAACAATCTCATGTATTTTCATTCACTCCAACTAATAAAAGAAGTTACTTAGAATTACTGATTGGATTTTTTAAAAACATGTACCTGTTAAATTGTTCTCTATTAGATTTCCCACTGATTTATAGATTTACATAGATATAATATATATATATATATATATATATATATATATTTTTTTTTACTCCATTAGTTATCTTAAAAAAGTGTAGGGTAGGATAAGTAACACATGGATATTTGAAATTTAAAGTAAAATTCCGATTCAAAAGAGAGTTATTTGAAAAAATGTTGTTTATAGAAAAGTAAATAAAATGCTGTTTTGGAATTTGATTGATTTATGTTCATTTTTTTATGGCGTAAATACTAGAGAAGTTACTTCATTTCCCAGACTGCCTGGCGGTTTGTGACGTCACTTTTAGGCGCATAGCTGATGTGGCTTTTGAGCAGAGGTAAACACCGGGCTGTTTGGTGTAAAAAAAACTGGACTACACGTTGTTGAAGCTGTTGCTGATTTCCTTGCTGTTCCGTGTCATTGCACATCTGCCGTCCTCTGAACTTTAACCGCTCACTGTCTGCCTTCCTCGCGTGTTCTTAAGCTCCGTAACCCGCACGTCGCAGCTTCGCGGCGCTAACGCCGAGCTAAGTGGGCTAGCAGCTCCTGGACGGGTCGCTCTCTCCGCAACACCTCCGGCTTCAGCCATGACCAAACTTCTGCAGTGGCTGCTCGGCGTGTCGCTGCTCGGCGCCGTCTGGGCGTTGGTCACCTTCGACCTGTTGGGGCTGAGCCTCCCGCGGACGTACAGGGAGGTCGCCTGGCCGATGCCCGTCTACCTGCTGGTGTCGTTCGGCTGCTACTCCCTGGCCACGGTGGGATACCGGGTGGCCATCTTCAACGACTGCGACGAGGCTGCCAAAGAGCTCCAGGAGCAGATAAAAGAAGCCAAAGAGGACTTGAGGAAGAAAGGACTGAAGATGTAGGACACTTAACAGGACGAGAAACTTTTTAGACACTCAATTCAGCGTCCACACTTTTGCTGTGGAGTTAATCAAAAAGCAGTTTGAACTGGATGAATTGGAGCTACCTAGTTTCCCCCCCAGATGTGTCCTGATGGGACCATTACAGACAGAGATGTATTATTAGAAAGTGAGAAAGGCTTAAAAGCTGTCTTTATGTTTGTTTGTTTTTGTTTTTTTGGGTGTGTATGATTTTTTTTATTAGATGGGGGAAATCTGTCCTGTTACTGTTGATAACGTAACAGCTATATTGATAATTATGTCATCGTCCAGTCAGTTTGTAACACGGTTTTGCTGAAAACAAGGATAAATATCAACAGAAAGCGTGAATGATCTGATTGTGAATTTAGTTGGCAACACTGACTTTAATGTCACTGTCTCGCTGAGTGACCATCTGTTACCGAAATGCCAGCAAATGCAACCTTAAAGTCACACCGTAATAGCAGAGCTTTAAAGCTTCTCTCTGGGAATTGTCAGAAGCTTTCCATTTGCCTCGGGTTCGAATCGGAGCCGCACAGATTGGAGCTTACGTGTGTCTGAAAATGGCTGCTTCTCTGAACATATGGACTAGGCTTTCATCAGTAAAGAAGTTTACATTCCGTTGCTGAGTCAGGCTCGTTCTTGTCCAGCCGTTGCTGAGAATGTATGAAATTACATTTTCTGTTCTAATTCCGTGGCTTTTTGCAAGGTGGTGTTTCAGAGCCCTGGGATCCTGTGCCAGGGTAATTAAAGCATTTCTTTTCGGGCAAAACCCACACAGCCTCGAGGCTATATATCAACTTACCTACTTTAATACCTACATCTGAGTAACAGACAGACCTCCTTTGTCCCGTGTTGAGGTGGACTGGATGAAATGTACATTTCGCGGCACTTCCTTTTCCGCCCTCGCAGCCGCCCCGTTTTTTCTCCAAGAAACCCGAGAAATAGAAGCTTTGTTTTTGATGTCGCTGTTCTTTTTTGTGCGAACCTTGAAGGCCTGCTCATTTTCACGGAGTCCCCCGCTGTTCGTAAACAAAGCCTACCCTAGCTAAAGGCATCATTATGGAGCTTCAAAAGCTCCCATAACTTCTGAACAAATGCAAAAGAGTTGGCAGCTCTGTGTGCAAGCTATGCCTTGCGCGCCGTTTGGCTGCATCCCCGCCGTGCTTTCCGCCGTCGCCCCCCCATGAATCCACGCAAGCTGTTGTGAGAGCAGACTGGATGAAAGGCAACTGGTTATTTATCAGAAGATCTTCTAATTTGCCGATTACACGAAGGGCTTCCCTTTGCAGGCAGACATGTTCTCACTAGCAGCCACACGTGAGCTAGTTAGTTGCTTTCTTTTATCCTCTCAACCCCCCGAAATGGAACTATAAAGACATCTGTCTGCTTTGTCTTTTCCCTGCAGACTGTGAGACAAAGGCAAACATTATTTTAGGTCTCACACACTAGCACTTATGATGCGAGCGCTTCTGTGCCCTGTTTTGTAAAATCTCTTATTGCAAACAAACGTAAGCTGCATCTCAGACTTTTCAATTTCATAATTGCATGTCAAAGTAGATCTAATCTGATCCAGAGACAGAGATGTTTATGAAAGCCTCTCAGAGCTTTCTCTCTTCTTTAAATCTCTGTTCATTTCATTAGTAGCGGTCATGGTACTCCCACTGCCACACAGAATCCACAGTGTAGAATTCACCTGATCAGGGCACAGTATTAAAGAGTCATTACTTGGACTTGATTCGTGGAGGTGGAGTGTTTGCTCTTTCTGGGAGAGAGCAGCAGAGAGCTGCCTCTGCATTCCAACAGTCGTCTCAAAGATTCAGCTTTGTCATTTGTGAGGGCTGTTGGTGTTGCACTTCATTCCAGCAAAGCTTCAGAAACAGGCCTTGAATTGTTACCTAAGCTCTTCAGCTGTCAGATCATGGGAAGGAATCGAGTTAAATCAAGAGCTGATTATCTTCAGTTTGCGGCTTAAACCTCTTTTGAGTCAAAGTTCTTCTCATAACTTTCACACAATATGGTTCTACGAATAGTTCTCGGCACCTGAATGCTTCATTTCTATTTTTGGAGAGAGAGTGAATAAAAATCTGCTATGTTAATAAGTTGCACTGCCTGCACATGACATGAATGGAAGAGCTTTTCTTGCAGAGAAATCACCAAAAACAAAGAAAAGAAAAGAAAATTCTGGATAAATCTGCTCTCAGGGGACGAGGCTGAAAACCAAAATTGCGAGACCGTGACCTCTGCTTTGAAAACAAGTATATCTGCAGGTGAAACCGCTATCGGCTCGGGATATTCTGAAAGGCCATCATCAGTGAGTTTACTTTTAGAGGAGAGAGACCGCCAGCTTCCCGTCAGAACACGGGTCCAGAACATGGGTCAGAATCTAACGTGTGTGACAGAAGGGTGAAGTCTTTTTCAGGGAAGGCCATGCTCGGTGCTGAATGCATGACTATATGTTGCCTCCATACATCAGTAGTCGAGGTGCTTCTCTGACCTGCTTCCTGTCCACATCTGTTCCTCACTGAAAAATAATTGGCATTTAACAAAGCGAAAATACAACAAAGGAGGGTCTGTGTTGCCGGGCAGCTGACGTCCTGCAGCTCTCGCTCCACACCATACTTTCCTAGCTGAAACTGAACTCGATGACAAATGGACTGCTCCTCACCCTCTGCACCAAAGCGGCAAAGTTAGAGGTTAAATTTGCGGGAAGTGATGACAAAAAGGACAAAACCGAAATGGGATTTGGACAGCGCGAGGGACAGGCCTCATATTCGTGCCCACAGCATGGCCCCACTCAGACCCAGAGACAGTGACACTGCTGGGAGCAAATCCATCCTGACGGGCTGAGAACCAAGACCAAAAAATGATAGGTTATCGTTTTTGTGCTCTGGAGAGAGAAAAAAAAAAAAAAGAAAAAAGCTTTTCCTCCCCTCCCACACGTTTCACAGGAAAACCTCAAACCCATCCCAAGACGGACAGAGAGCAGGCAGATAGTTATCACAGCCCAGAGGGATGCCGATTCGTAGAATTCCACCCAGAAATGGAAAACGTGACAACGATTTTCATCCGCTTTTTTCCAAATCAGATCCGAGTTTTTGATGCTGTTGCGGGGGAAGGAAAAGTGTCAAAATTAGGAAAGTAGATTTTTTTTTTTTTTAAAGAAGTGGAAAGTGACGCAGACAGGAAACCAAAGCATGAGCTGGAACAAGGCAGCTGACCCCGGCAGTGGGGACAGAGTTCGACTGGACTTTTCGGGAAAAGGAGACCACACCCCGACCGCCAGTGGTGGCAGGGGGGCCAAAGAGTGCCATGGTCGGGCCCTAGATACCAGCTTACCCTGTCCAGCCAAGGTGTTTCCTACCCGTCGGGCTCATTTGACCTGAATGTTGTTGGATATTTAAATGTGCCAAGCCAGCAAAAGGGAAGAAAAAGCACTTGGATTGATGCTGACATGTCATGAGACTTTATTCTGAGCATGTAGTGATAATCACAGCATTAAAATCACATGAACAAGGCTGATTAAAAGTCACTTGCGGGTCAGCTTTATTGTTTTTAAGGACCGCTTATGAACAGCTGCTTCCATACTTACAGAACACAGGCTCCCCCTCAGGGCAGAATGGCACCTTATAAATACTCCAAATAGTTACAATAACATTAGGTAACCTCCCGGGGGTCCTTTAAGGCAGATAGTCCAGGCTTTTGTGAGTAGGAACATACGCTAGCGGGCGGACAGGGACCGGCCGTCAGGTGTCCCGCTGACGGGAGGTTCCACTCGGCACAGAGCAGCAGAGATGGACCAGCTGCTCTCCCTAAAAACCCGCTCTTCATCTCAACTTCCATGGCTGTCTCCCAGGTTTTCATGTCACACACCGTAAACTCGACTCCGGCTCCGTTAAATCCCAAATCATAAACACTAATCCAGGCTATTTTTTTATCTGCTTTTCTACTGGACTCAATAACTGTTTTTGCATCTTTTGAACTGCCATTGGATTTAAGTCAGACGCCTCAGTAATCATCTTTCCTAGAGTTCAGTCTGTAAAATTTCTCATGATATGAAAATAATCCACAGTGTTGGCAGTGTTGATGTTGTGGTTTGGGCTGAATGCTAACACATTTTGGATCTGCGTCATCACCGCAAATTGGTTAATTAGGATTAAACACAAAGTACATTTACATATTCTACAAAACTGCGAGTGTTGGCAGTAAATTGAAAAATTCCTGTAAAGGAGGAATAAAGAGAAAGCACAATTATGGACCCAACTGCCCAGTTTAATCTCACTAGTTGTTTCTAATGGTGTGACAGACCGCTGAATTACAAGCATTAAAATTCCTGTAATCAAAGATGAGTTCACTGTATAGTTTGAATTGTTTACAGAAAATGTTACAGTCTTATTCACATTTTAGAATAAAAGCAACTGAGGCCAAATTAGATTTTTGCTCTGAGGTTGTCATTTCATGTGGACTTTGAAATGCTGATTTTCTGTCTTTTTGTTGCAAATGAAAGAGCTAGATGACAAAAACTGACACTGTATTGGCCTCTCTGAATCACTATCAGTCATGAAAATATGATTATACAGTGGAGAGTCTTTAGAATTCCAGTAATATGGAAGCCGCCCACATGATTTTTGGCTTGTTCCATTTGTAACATCTTCATGTTACAAATGGACTTAAGGATGGAGTTCAGGAATTACAACTCATAGTGAAACAATATGATATGATAAAAATATGTTACAATACAAGATTAAGCCACATGATGGACTCACATACTGCTGTCTTCTCAGGGACGATTGTCTTGGAATCATTTTACAAATATTTTTAACCCACAGATGGAGCTGAAGATAATCAAAATAATGAATCTCACATAACTCCCACTGTCCACACAGGCTTCCATAGCCGTTACAACAACTCATACTACACAGTCCAAATGATAAAAGATCCTTAGACTCCGTGTCTCCATGCTCTGGCATCCTTCCACCATCTAAAAGTATTCTTGTTGGATTAAATGTTCTTCTAAATGTTCCCTCAAAGTGTTCAGGTGCATGTTTTTTTTGTCTCTGTGAGGTCCTTCTGCGGATTGGCAACCCGTCCAGGGTGTGACCCCATCTCCGCTTCAGGCCCCCATTGACTATGAATTGGACTATGAAGGTATAAAAAAAAAAAATAGATGGAAGGTATGCATGCGTACATGGTTAAAACAGAAAAGTAAAGCAGCCTACATGCAGCCTCTGTTGTGGTTCCACATGTACCCACCCGGAAAGGTAAGCGCTTGGACTGCAGCCCATTGTTTGTACAGTCTGCGTGTCACGCTGGGTTTACACACCATAATGCTTTGATCAAATGGGATGTGTCCATGACACAGAAATGTAAAACTCAGCTCGCTCCCTCTCTCTTCAGTATAGAAGTGATGGCAGAAATAAATGAACACCATCCCCACGAACTCGTACTTTTCATTCAAGCTGGGCTTTCAGTAAAGATTGTCTGAAGCTAAGAAATTACTTCTTTTCTTCTCTGCTGATGCAGACGTCCTGTTCCCCCAGCAAAGAAAACACGTGCGCTGACATGGGCTATTTACACTGTGTGAATCTTATAAAAATGACTAAAAACTAAGACTGAGGTCACAAAAGAAAAATAGCCATCTGGGAGATAAGAACCATTTAGAGTGGCCAAACCAAAAGCTTGGAACTTCACGAGACCTGAGAGTCCACAGCGGCAAACCGTAGCAGATAATCGCAGGATGATGATCGGTGTGACTAAAAAACACCTTCCCAACATTTGACCAAGTGATCCGCTCTCCCAGGAGGCAGGCATATCTATGCAGTATGTGTAGTGAGGAGCGGTCACAGAAAGATTCAGATTCTAAAGACCGGATTAAGTATGAAAAAAGAAAGTCACAAAGATAAATACATAAGTGCGTAGAAGTATTTGATGGTTAGCAGCGTCCCCTCACAGTGTGAGGGCTCCTGGTTTCACTCTTGGCCGGGGCCTTTCTAAAAGCAGTTTTCATTTTGTTTTGTTTTTTCCTATATAGTGGAAATACTGCATGCGTAGCAATTTGGTGTTTTGGAATACACTGCCAGGGCAAGTGAGAGCGAAAGTATTTTTTGTCTTTTGCCTCATTCTCGGTGATGGATTGGTGACTTATCCACAGTGGAACCTGCCTCCATGCCCAAGAATCCCAGTCTCCCAAAAAGAAGAAATGAAAAAACAAGAAATCCTGGAAACTGGTGACCTGTGCGGGGTGTGCGGCTTGGGAAATGATCGGTAAAGGATATGCAGGCAGACTGAGGAGTGGAGCATCAAGAGGCTAGTGGAGTAAACCAGTTACAGAACTGTTATTGGCTTGATGACTAAGATGCCTCTCATTTGCAGACCATAAGACCACAGACATAAGGAGCAACGAGCAAACAAAAACACAGGCCTGTCACTCACGGCCTGGAAATCCCCTGGCTGTTGACAGAGTATGAAAAATGAACAATTTGATCTATTGTTCGTTTCTCAGACAAATTCCATTTGATAATACGTTACAATGTTTTTTTTTTAATGAGTTTAAAGAGCTTACACGTGTATATCAGACTAACTGAACAGTAGAAGCTGTTTGGGTAAAGAGCACAATTCGTTCCGTTACAATGTAATTAAAACTTGGATTTCTAAAAAGAAAGCTTAAAAAAAAACTATGTTTGTGACTGAAAGGACACTGAGAGAATTCCATGTTGCGAAGGCCTTTGATCACTCCGTCCTCCTGGCTTTTGAGATGGCTCCCTTTTCCTGAAACCTGTAAAAAGGATTGTCCCCGCGTTTGCGCTCCATGTTTATGTTCCGCGTTCATCTCCTGAAAGCCCGTAACATTTACTACCGTGCTAAGGCTTTCACACTTGCCGTCCACATTTACTCAAGCTGGTATGCTGAACGAGTGTGTAAATATAAAGAATTGTTCCCTCTCGACGAGCTTGTACTCGGCGGAGCCTCCTCCAGGGGTCAGGCGGTTAAGGGGCCTGTCCGACGTCCTTAATTTATGGGTGTCTCTTTGAAAACATCGGGGAGTTGTGAAGCTGTGGCACCGGTTTTTTGGTGCTGCAGCTGTTTTTACTGTCACGGCCGTAAAGCTCCCCTGGGAAGGGAGAGGCAGGAGAAGGAGCGACCAGAACAATGGCTTGTCATATGGCTTGGAGAAAGGCAAAGTATTGTGCCTGGAGAAAAAAAAGAAGAGATGTTTGCTGGGTGTGAGAGTAGAAAACTCATCATGAAGTAAAGATAGTGGGAGTGTGGGGAATGGGGGGAATCACATCTGTGCATTCAATCTCCCTGCCGAAAAGCAGCCTAATGGAAATAATAAACAGAGCCTTGATCTTTCTTTTCCTTTATCTCTTTATGTGCTGCTTTTCCTGTTGCTCCTTTAGCTTTGATTCGATTTGCCTCCTGTCACAGTGGTTTGTTAGAGGCATTATCTGTGACATTGGCAGCTCCGGAGAGCCTTCCTGTGTAATCAGGAGAAGAAATGGGTTTAGTTTCCTGAAAGCTTTTAAACACAAAATCACCATAATTCTGTGGGAAATGTGATTTTTTTTCTCTCGGGACAAAGCTCCCAGGAATATTTACCCATTTACCCATCAAGAATCTAACCACGGGCGAAGTGCTGTGGTTGGGTGCTGATAAAAACCTGCTTCACATGTTGCAGGGATGCTGCATGCCCCAATTGTACAGTTGCCATAGAGGCGTGCTAATCCATTTCCTCCTCACGATCCCGGGAAGTTATCAGAAAAGGTCGAGCACTCCACTTTCACTCGAGGAGGATTTCAGCCGTGGAGAAAACTGTCACCACAGCTTTCTGCAATTTGTTACTGTGTTTCCCCGATAATCCACCGAGAGTTTACTGCCATGTTATCAGCTCCGTGAAGCTGTACTTTGGCACAAAGCAGCGCAGGGCTAAATGCTGGAGCTACTGCGGTTGGAAAACGTTTGCTTGCATCTCAGAGGAAGGTGCTTTGGCACATGCAACACATTGTTCATGCTCTCACCACCATTTGGTCCTTTTGGTCCCCACTCACAAGTACTTTAAGCATTTAATTTCTGCTCTAAGAAGAAAGCAAAGGAAAATATATGTATTTGAAATATTTTTTGTAGAAAAAATAATCAGAATTGATAGTTTTCATAGATGGTTGGGTTAACACATGGTGGTGAAAGTATGAAATTTGGAAAAACTCCTATTATACAGATTATTTATGTAGGTTAAATTATACTAATCTATTCTCTGATTGAGGATAGTTGGTGGAATGTCTCATGTACACAGATGTGAAACACTGATTTGACTTTTAGCGACATGTGCTCCATGTATTTTGTTTCTTATTTCCTTACAAATTCAGGAGGAAGAAAGGTTAAAACATCACCAAGTAGAAGTGAATGCTCTTCACATCATGCTGTTAATGGATATCGGTTTTTGCTTCCTCTTTTATGTGCGTGCCAAATCCTTTCTAAATCCAACAGGAATCATTGACGTGTGGCCTTTTTTAGGCCGCAGATATTCTGTTTATTCATTCAGTTATTCATTGTCCAGACCAATTATTCCAGGCAAGACTGAGGGACGGAGTGGGGGTGAGAGGTCCATCGTTGGGCCAAAGATAGACGAAGAACTGCAAACCCTGTGTTCTGTTTTTTCAACCAAGAATCAACCGCGATCGCTTAATGCTTCCTTTTGTGTGAGGCCAGCAGGCCTTCCACGTCAAAGATGAACCCCTTCTCCTCTGACAGCTATAAATAATCACATAGAAGCTCTTTTGGTTTCCAAAAAAAAATCTTTTTTTTTATTTCACAAGAAAATTTTTTTCACATTTATCATATTTATCAAACTGGTCTTTTATATAATCTATATATATTCATATGTACATATACACATATAATACACGTTTTTACTTACACATGTACAAAATTAGGCAAAAAGAACCAGGTAAAAAAAAGACTTCAGTTTTATTCATACACCGTTGTGCTTTGTCTCTCTGGCAAGCCTGTCTAATGAAGATGTGCTTGGCATCTCGGTTTGGTGCTGTGTCTTTTCAGTTGTTGAGGAGAGTGGATGACAACGTGTCTATATTTTTGAAAACTAAATTGCCAAATAATATATATTTTTTAAAGAAGTATGACGTTTTTTTCCATCAATTCATGATGAGAAACAGGATCGAGTCCTGTAATAAAGAAAAATTTGACACCAGCTCCTCAAAATTCAGATTTTTTGGCCAATTCAGGGGCAAGGCCCAACCTACAGAGAAGTCCAGCCTCTCACCGATACACACTCCATCTCAGTGTTTGCTTTCGGCAGAAAAAAAAAAATCATCCTCAACAATCTTTCATTCAGGCAAACCCCAGCTCAGGCACATTCTCCTATTCTGTTCAACACACACATATTCTCTCTCACACAGATCCCCCCCCCCTCCCCGCCCCCAGTTCGCCATCAGTAAACATTTCATTGTGTGAGCACATAGTATGTACAGTAAAAACCTCTCAGCTTCAAAAGTCATAAATTATTTTCACAGAATGTACACGTAACATAATATAGTGTGTTTGTAAAAGTGTTTGTGTCCGCGTGTCGCACTGTTTTGGAGTGTGTGTTGTCTGTCCTGTGCAGTATTAGTGCTATTCCACGTGAGCACATGGTCTGCAAAAATGGCCGCCATGAGAACAACCCCTGTGTCTGTGAATGCTACATTGAAAGAAAGTAATCACTTGAGACATCAACGCCACTCGATGACAATAATAACAACACAACAGTACAAGTAGTACACAATACTCATGGGTGGAATAGTGTACAAGTAGAAGAGAGGGCTGATCTTTGGCTCAAAGGGTTTGAGTTTACTTAGCTCTTACACACTAACTTATTCCATCTAAATACAGCTAAACGTGGGGTGAGATGGACTCTGTGCCATTGATTGTTCCTCCACAACTTCATATCACTATGAAAGGATGTGTCTTCAAAAGGTGAGCTTTTTTTGGAGAGCCCCCCCCCCAAAAAAAAATATACAACTCAGGGAGAGCTTTGTCTTAAAAAAAAAAAAATCGGCATCTTTTTGAAAACTAGGACTAAGCATCAACGCTTTGTTGCAAATGCTCAGAGTTCCACAGCACAAAGCCCCTCTGTCCTTTATCAGCTTCAAAAGTCTCTCCCTGTGGCCAGCACCGGGCATGGATTTTAAGTCAGTGGTTTGCAACCCCCACGGACTGTCTTCATGGTAGTCCTTGAAAAAAAAAAATTAAAAAAAGGAGTGGTCTCCCCAGCAGGACTTCAGTGCAACAAAAGCAACAGCGAGAGGGGGACCAGCAGCGAGAGGGTGGAGAGGGATGCTGCAACCACGCCGGAGTTCGTCCGGACGCTCTTCTGGACGTCCGGCAGGATCACCACCGGGTCATCTGCTTGAAGAAGGGGAAGAGAAAGAGAAGACATGTTAGTTTGTGTACTCAGTGCAGACTTGAATGCACCTGCGCGGTCTTTAGGTCGGAGATAACGAGAGGATGAAGGATCGGTCAACCAACCTGCGGGCAGTCTGTTGGAGGGGTTGTGAACGCCCCCCCCTGCTCCGACTGCAGCCCCATCTGTGCCTCCTTTAGCCACTCTAGCCTCTTGAGATCCTGAATTACAAAAAAAAAGAAAACATGATCAAACACTCTGTCCGGGTCTTAACACAACTATCGGAGGTGAGAGTGTTTACAACTTTCATTTAGCAGGATGTTAAACTTACCATCCGCCGCAATGACATCCACCCTGAGCCTGAGACACTCTTTGCCATGATGGTGCAAAGGTTTAGCTGCACGGGAGAGGGAAACAACAGCACAGGTATTAACATTTAGACTAATGCACTTATCCTTCCTCCTTAATCCACCTTCATGCATGCGTGCATACAAACACATTCACCCTAATTCTTGGCAACGGGGAGACACGAGCACAAAGCCTCAGGAGGCCATCTGCGAGCGGGCAGAGTGTGTCTTGTCCCGCCGTTTATCTAATTACACTCGTGGTCAGGGTGACACATTTTTTGGAGCCTAGTGCACGTTCAAGAAGGGTAAACACTACACAATCTGAGCCGGGCAGCCCTGCCCCGTAACGCGATCGCTTTCAGCATTTCAATGCTGCACCAATCAAACCATCAGAGATATTTTTAAACTCATGATGTAAAATCAGACTGGAATTCGTCCATCCCATCGAGGTGCTGTGGGATGAGCATTCGCAGTTCTGGCCTCAATATCCAAGTTTTGTTTTAGTTTTAGCATAGTCTCTTTTACAGCTCCCTCCCAAAAGTGTCAGTCTGCTCCTATTGGACAACTGGCTGTTTAAACGCGGTGTGAACCCACAACAAACTTCATTACAAATACACGTTGATGCAGAAAGTTGGTTTAGCCTTTGTTAAATGGTAAGCTGAATGCTCAAGTTTGTTTGGACTTTAACCTAAAACAATCCCTCAAAAAAAAAAAAGGTAAAACTGTTCCAAAATACTGTTTAACATATATGTTTGTTTTGCATCTTAAAAATCTGTTGCCTGGATTTCCATGTCCAATCTCTCTATGTACACATGATTAAACCACTTATTACTTTTCTATCGACTTCCACTGCTATTGGTTGACAGTACACAAGCCCTGTGGCTTATCTGGTTATCCAGAGAAACCTGGACAGCGAAGTTGGGGCACTGTTTCTCATATCTGATTTCAGAAGTAAATGGAAAACCAGCAGCTTGGATGTATTTTCTGGTTTCTGGGAGAATGTATAATTTCATTTGGTCCACAATTAAATTTCTCACCCAAAACCGACAAAAATGACATTTCTTGTGTTTTTTGGCTCAATATTTTGCTTAGTCAGCGTGTCAAATTGTGACGTTGAACATGGGGAAACAGCTATCGACACACATTCGCTTTAACCTCAAAGCACATAAAGGATGGATTCAGACACCAAGGAATTTTACAGAAAGGTGACTTTTTTTGGGTCTAACTTTGAAGAATCTGAGTGCAAAAGTAATACTTACAGATATAATAGTAGCTTTCTCCTTGACGAAACTCCTTTCCCAGAGTGAACGGGGTGAAACGCTGGAATTTTTCGGAGAACTTCTCAGGAGCGTGAGGGGCAAAGGGATGGCCACACTCCCAGCGCATCTGATCGTATGACTGGGGCTTGCAGGACTCGTAGTCTTCCCGCTCCACCATGTAGAGCACGTAGCGCTCGGCGTCCAGCAGTGGCACCTCACCCTGAGGGTAATGGGGGCAGACGATGTCCAGGTAGTCGTTCAGCTTCACCTCCACGGCGTAGTTGTCCCATTGAAACCTGCAGGGAGGAGAAAGTGGAGGAAGGTTAGGAGGGCGGTAAGAGACTGATGACTGTGGTCAGAGAAGAGGAGGTCTGATAAATATAAGACTCAAAACCCCTGATTATATATCGATCCGGTGGACAACGGGGAAATCAGAGGAAAGAGTGAGAGGCTTGAGAATGAAAGGGAGCGAATAGGACAAAGAGAGAATTTGCATGACAAAATGTGTAATGCAACAAAAAATAAGGGGGGAAAATGCAATAAGGGAAAGGTGATTTGCAGAAAACATGCGCATAAATATGGATGAGCGTTAGGTCTGGAGTGGCCGCGGCTCGCCTCTGAGCTGAGAGTTAGCGCTGAGTGCACATCGATCCCACGTCCCCCCCCCGGGAGTTCAACGATGTTTACAAAGAAACATTAGCAAGTCAGTTAGCCCGTCAAGACAGGAGATGACTATCGACGATCTGCAGGGCCACACAGTCGCTAGCACACATCGTGCAGCAGAATGCACAATGACGAATGTGCCTCGGAAGTGACACGCTAGATTTTTATGGAGGGATGGAACTGGGATGCCCCGATCCATCACAGTGAGATGAACGGGCACACAAACGCAGCACGGGTCTGGTGATAGCCCGTAAAAGACTTCCATCACATTCCCTTTCATTACAAACGCAGAGACAGTCAGACTGTCGCCCCTCCATTCCTCCATGTGCTCCTCCACCCTCTTTACGATGCTCTTTGACTAAACTTCCTCGTCGTTTCATTAACAAAAGCGCCAATTATTTCCACTCTCGCTCACTGCGCATAAACAGTCGCATTGATAAAAAAGTTCAGACCAGCTAACGGACAGTCTAACGCACTCTGAGGCAGTTCGTCTTTTCTCAAACAATCCGCGGCTCTCTTCCCCTCTTGGGTTTGCTTGTAGAGATATCATGGGTTTTGTCTCAAGGGAATTGTCACTAAAAAAGGTATTTCAGCTTTGTTTCCGAAGACTGAGTGAGTGCTCCAGGGGGCGGCTCACAGCTAATGCTCTCCTCTCAGCCAAAGTCATCTATCAGCAGCCTGGAGCGGTAGCTGACCGCTAGTAACACACACACACACACACACACACACACACTCACACAATCTCACTTCACAGTAATTCTCATCCATCAACAACCTAAAGCTGCAGCTACTTACTATTTACACCCACTGGACTCACACAGCCATACATCTCCTCCCTTGGTGCGGATCACCCAAGTGATGCCTATCAGTTTACCATCTCCTACTGTTCTGGATTACCAGAGGGAACCCCTGAGAGTGGACCAGATTTGACAGACTTAAATATTTTCACAGCACACAATGGAAAATGTGTGTGTAATATAGGGTTTTGTTGCCTTTGGAATGAATATATGTAAGTCAGTCAGGCTTTTCGACAACCCCCGAAAAGATCTGAGCTACAGATCTTTAGAGTTGTGGCTTTTGGAAAGTCTGGAGGGTGTTAAGCTGACCCCTTTACCGCCGAAGTATTTTCTTTTCCTCATAAAAGCACCTTAATGTAACTAGTAGCATTCTGGGGGGGGGGGGGGGTTGTGTGACAGGGTCCATATGTGGAGCCGGCGATCAAAGTGCCGAGGCACCGGTCGCTCATTAGTTAGTGATGTTGTTTGCTGCTGTGGGGCTCCCCCCCCCCCCCCCCCCGCAACAGGCCAGACCCCCGGGCCCCACCCCCCTGGTTTTTTGGCTCCCTTCCCCCCGTCAGTTTACTCATCTCTGCCTGACTGCATTCCCTCACTGCCGATGACTAGATAAGCAGCTACGCCATCCCAGTGACGAATCGGGCTCATTAGAAAAAGCTTCTCTTTCGGCGTTCCGATGAAACTTCCACTGAACCGTGCTGATAACAGCGTGCACCAGGGAACAACAATTAGCATTGTGCCACAGTCCACAGAGTGTGGCGCTTATCCGAAGATTGCCTGCCACTCTCTGTTTTACCACAATGTTGCGTCCCGCTTTCTTTCAATTCAAGTTAAATCGATAATGCTATTGGACAAGCAACGTTGTCATCATCCCCCTGCAAACGCCGAAAACACACACAAACAAACTCCCTTCGCCCCGTAGCCCCGATTACTTCCACGGCCCTCGTGCGTTCATCAAAAGACGGTCGAAAGAGGCTGCAATTAAAACACAAAAAGGGGTATTAAAGTTGCCCTGGAGGGAGGTAATTACACCCTCCTGCTCCCCACATCTCAGCCCTTTTAGGGTAAGAGAGAGGGGGGGGGGGGGGGCAAGAGGCCATGAATAAGAGTGGGCGAGGGGGGTCAAAGGGCTTGGGTCGGGAATGGCTTTTGAAGTTGCTCTCCCTAAGTGTTTCTGTGTGAGTGCTACAGTTGCTTCATCAATGCGGCCGTTTCATACGTTTCAGCTCACTTAGCCGGGGGAGCAGTGGCTGAATGCGCGCCGAGGGGAGGCCGGCTAATGCCTCTTATTAATGGCAAATAGTTTTAATTATCCCGCTGCCTTTTGTTCTCCTCCAGCGCCTCCGCATTGACACGTTCCACATGATCAGCTTAATCAACTGACCGGAGTTAACTCCCATCAAAGGGGGCTTTGGCTTATGTTAAAAAGTCAAGCTAACGTTGACAGTCTTGCCTCCTTCGCTTTTGAAATCTGGCGTGATTCTGCTTTCCCCACGGTGTGTCTGTCGCTGTTTCCTTCAGCCAGATAGTTTGACTCTGTGCGTTAATGGGCCTGGGTTGATTTATTCCCATTGTTTCTGCCAGGATGCTTTCTATTAATCATGGTAAAGCTTTAAGCATGGAGAAACATTTGTTTTCTCTATTAAAGGGTGATTTGTGGAACCATGCCATGCATGCAAGGATTGTTTGCATGAGTCTGTCTCGGCCTGATACATTTTAATGTGCGATTGTTTATATCTGTGTGTGTGTATGTGTGTGTGTCGACTCCCGGGAGCTTTGTGGAATCTGGGAGTGCGTTTCAGTCATGATAAGGTGGATAATGAATGCCAATACACGAACAGTGATGATAGCAGCAGGAGAATGTCCAGTGGTCAGATGTATAAACTCACAATCTGATGAAAAGAAAGTGTACAGAATGAATCCTACTGCTCTTCTTCCTCTTTTAAGAGGGAATTCTTGATTTATTGAAGGCTCTTCGGGAGCAGGAGTCTAATCTCTCTTCTTTAATCTTTCTACTCTGCCTTTTTTCTTTCTTCTCAACCTGTATCTCCTCCTTTCATCCATCCATCACCCTCTCATCTCTGTGTTCTATCGCCCTGTGGAATGCCGGACCTCTGAGGCAAAGAGGTCACAATGAGGATCAAAGGTCGGACGATTGCCAACTCAGCACTGGAGAATTTTATACATGGACAGTCAGCGATAAAAGAGCTTTATGGATTTGAAATTCTATAGCAGGGTTCTATGGCGGGGATCGCTCTCTCCAAAGAAAACCCAATAAAACCAAAAAGTTTTTTGAACACAAACCTAAAAGTTGATCTTTTGAGAGCGACGTTAAACAGTGACTGACGCCACGTAAACAGCCATGTGCTGCCGCTGGGTTAAACATGCCTCTAATGTGACCAGAAGTTGACTGGCTTATGCCATGGATGAGTGAACCGGAATGCGGGAGGGGGGGGTATGTTTAATCGACACGTCCGAGCCTGGATTATTGGGTGGAGCAGAGGCTGAGCTGGGGTCCATTCATCAGCATCAGACCCTGCTTAATACCGGGGCTTAGAGTGGACAGTGAGGCCTGGAGCAGGGGCCGATGGCCGGGCACGGAGTAAGCAGTGGGACAGGCGGGGTGGGGCTTTCTTTTTCTCAACCTCTATTGTCCCCGAATAGAGAGGGGGTATTACTACTTTATGCTAGAGTTTCTGAGTTCAAAGGAAGCACAGACAACGTATAGGTGGATGTAAGTGTGTCCGTGGTTGGGAAATGGGGACTTTGCGGGGCTATAACAGAATATGAGATATTGGGCACAAGGGAGCAGTTCACTTCAAGATTAATTTGTTAAGTAGGTGGCGCTTAAGTGAGCTGTTCAGTGTTATTGCTCCAATTCTTCATGTTTCAATGGTCTATCTGTTCATCCATCACTGTCGGCCGTTCCCTCCCACTCTCTGTCCTTCTTTCATCACTCAATAAGCAAACCAGATCCTCATGTCAACCCCCGTCCCTCCCCCATCTCGATATTCCGCTGAACCAATCACAACCTGTCCTGGTGGTATTCCAAATATGCAGCTCTCTGACCCACCGTGTGCGGAGCCCAGCACAAAATGATGTGGGTACGCCTGTGTTGTCATAGAAACAAATGTGGTCCAACTTTTCCCCGGCTCTTCCCTTTAAACATAATATTAAAGCTCTCTTTCTTTGGCCTGTGAGGCTTTTTGTCATTCGTCTCAATCAGCTTTCCCTCGTCTGACATTCAACCTTTGTCTGCTTGCATCATTGCTCATTCCGCCGGCGTTCCTGGTCTGAACCAGCAGAGTTCCTGTTGCCACCCAGCAAAGGAGCAGCGCTTTAAGTCCAGCAGAGAAATAATTGGCTGATTCCTCTGGACTAAGGAGGCTTAGATGAGTACATATGCTCTTTCCAACTGTCCCCGGAGCCATTAGTATCTTGTAAAGGGCCAAAGCAGAAAGGTCATGACTGACATTACATTTCTTAGCGGGCAAATATCTGGGAGAGAAAACTGCCAGATTAATTTCCACGACTATATGTGACTACAGGACACAATTTTCCTCCTAACGAAGTGGCAGTAACACGTCCTTAGACAAAAAGCTGTGGTCAGTGTGGGTAAATCTACAGTTCACCTCGAGGGGGTAACATCATTTAAATTGGGAGACATATTTACTCCCTACATCTAGACGTTCAACAAACGTATAAAAGGAAAAACAATAGTCCATATTTACACAACAAAACAAACACAATGGCTCTTTTCGCAGATTAAATCTGACTTGTACGGGCAAATTCTTCCTCATTCAAACCCGTATACACTGTTGTGTCGCTGAGTGTCGCCTGACTCGACAAACAAGTCTGCAGCGCCCACGTACACACTCTGCTTCACACGCGCCACGGGGAAGAATTGTGACTCGACTGTAATTACAAAATCTGTGCTCCTGTGGAGTTGTTCTTCCTCTATGGTTTCTTGTAAATCGCTGCAGAGTGGCGGAGCGCCGCGGGAAGGAGCAGGGGAAGTCTGTTGTCCAGATAAGGAAGAGGCCAACGGGACGGGTAGCGGTCAGGGAAGCGTTTGTCGGGGTTCATGGGGGTAACACTGATCAGAGGTGAATCCAAACAGAGACGTTTGAGAAGAATCTGTTCGCCGAGTGGCCGTGGAAGACGGTTTCCAGGCCGTGTGCACCTTTACCGGAGTTGAACACATCCACCATAAAACAATTAAACGCCACGAATCGAAACGTTCTCACCCTTTTAAAGGTTTTCTCATACGAGCCTGGGAAGTTCAATCACCTCCTGGATCCAGACTTTTACGGTCTCGCGTGTGTTGGTGTGTGAGAAACGTATTGTTTATTGTGCAGACCGGATACGTAGTTTTCCCGGGAAAATACGCTCGCAGGAAGCGCAGCGCTACGCGAGAGACACACAGCAGACAGCCTGCAGACTCTGGCAACGCCACCGGCATGCCTGCGGGAAGTTCAAACCTTTGGCCCGATTCACTATCTAGAGCAGTCAATAACGTAAGCCCTACTACGTCTAGTGCTGCAAGACTGGGTGGGAATATTGAACAGGAAGAAAATCTGGGGGAGAAAAAAAAAACACGGTCAAGTCCGCAAAGAATAGGACAAATCAACATGCTTTACAGATCGTCTTGCATGCAAGAGGCGATTATGTTCAGTTTGACAAACTCAGTGAGCCTTTCCCCCCAGATTGAATTCACCAGACAGATTACAAAGGCAGATTAAGAGTGGTGGGAAGGGAGACAGGGCCAGACACTCTTGGACAAAGATGGATGGACTTAGGAATTTTCTGAGGAGAATGCCGACTGAAAGGGGGAGGGGTACGAGGTGGGATTAGGGAAGCAAGTGAAACCTGAATGTTTTCTTTAAAGGAAAGTAAATTGGGTTCAGGTTACTTGGAAATCACAGAAATCCCTTTTTTCTATCACCCGCAGCCAATCACACCTGCCAATGTACCTCCCCAATCTTATCTTTAATCTCTCAAACAAGCGTGCAAGCACATACAAGCACAGAAGGCAAGCAAACATTTCTACCTTTGGCCCATTTATTTTCTTTGTCTTCTGATTTCCCCTCCTTCACCAACTAGACTCTGTCTAAGACTGACTTTACTACTTGAGAAAGAAAGTCCAAAAGGAACCACACACAGGCAAAGAAGAAAGAGCAGGAAGTGTGCAAAAAAAAACAACACTTTTGCTCGGCAGACTCTAGTGGATTTTCATGAGAAGGTAGAAGAAGGAGCTTAGAGGGAAAGAGAGAGAGAAAAAAAGTGAGAAGGAAAGGGCAAAGTGCCTTGTGACGGACCGCCACGGGTGCCAAGAACGATAAAAAAAATTCCACACCTCTTACCATGCTTCCCCTTTCGCCCCCCCCTTCTCTGAGAACCAGAGTTGGAGGTGAGGAAATAATAGACTGAAAAGGGACAGCTTGTAAAGTTGAGATAAAAGCCAGAGAGGGAGCGAAGGGGACCAAAAAGACAGAGGGGGCAGAGAATGAGGCTTTCCCAGAGGCAGAGCCGCGACTGAGCGAAGAGAGGCCGGCCTGAGTGGCAGTGAGTATTCAGGGACCACCGCCGTGACAGAATGACTGACAGATTGATAGAGGCCTTGCCACTTCATCACAAAGTGAACTCTGACCCACGATCAGTCACACCAGTTACCATTTTCTTTCTGTGGCCCACTGTGAAGACCATTCTCCAATTTGTATGGGATGCATCACAAAACGGTCACATTAACTGGATAAATACCCAGAAAAGCCCTCATGTGGGTCAAGCATACCAGACATTACTCTCCTTTGAGCCAACAGTGCACAGAAAAAAAAAAATCACATTCTCAATTAAAATCAGTCTCTGTCAAATTAAACTACCTTAAAAATGTAGAACAGCGAATAAAAGCTCCAAAATGTGAACATGTTCGCTGGAAAAAGTCATAAAGTTGGTGTTAAAGTAAGTAGATCGGTGTTTGACCATGAAATGGTTAAAAGATTCTCAGAGCCAAGCTAAAAAGGGAACCTGGCCAAAGAAAAAAAAGAGGTGGGGGTATAGGAGAGAGGGGGAGACAGGTACAAAGCAGAAGAGGAGGAGGAGGAGGAGGAGGAGGAGGAAGGGTGGGGGGGGTGAAGGTGGAGGTCTCCCCATGCTCTGTCAGCAGGGAATAGGGAAAAGGAAGAAAGAAGGTGTGAAAGAACAGATTATGGCTTTACGTTTGCTGCTGTTGGAGTCCAGACGGCTCCTGGGACCACGTGAATGGGCACAAACATGTGGCCCATGTGTGTGTGTGTGTGTGTGTGTACGAGAGTGCGTGAGTCACCGTGAGTAAGCCCGTGCAAACAGACACTCCCTTTACGAAAAAAAAGCCTGCGCACGCCGGCGTGCCGGAGCGGGCTGGAGAAGCACTCCCTCCTCTGAACCCGAGCTAGCTGGTGATTAAGCCGCCGTTATCGGAGACAAAGCACGGAGATGCACCGCCGGCCAGAAAAAAAGCTAGCGCCAGAACGCAAACATTGCCTGGAACTGATTTCCTTCTTGCTAAAACAAAGTGAACATGAAAGTTCCAGCAGACTCGACCTTGCAAGTCAGCAGGCCTCAGGCCCACACACACACACACACACACACACACACACACACACACACGGGGACCCTGCATATGGATGAGAGGGTGTGAGTGGCTGAATCTTTCAACAAAACAAGCTGAGAAAAGGGAAATGAGCTTTTGCCACATGGGCCAGAGTGATCGATCTGTGATCAATTTGATTAAAGACGGCTCCCTGATTAATGTGTGGGGGGCGATAAACCAGAGAAAAAGAACACATCAGGGGAAAAACCAAGAACCAATCACAGGGGGGAAAGATTGACGTCAACACAATGTATCAAGTCCAGGGTCAAAGGGGGAGAGGAGATTGCCGGGGGGGGGAGTGATGAAAACGGGCCGTGAGGAAACTTTTTCGGAGAAGTTGTTTTTTTTTTTTTTCCCTTTCCACACTGAAGATTAAAACTAAGCGAGCAGAGATTTAGCACAGTCATCTTGAAAACAAAAGCAAGTGCAAAAGAAAAGGATTACCAGCACGTACACCAGCCCTTACACAACAAAACGCCTCCCCATCTGGGACGCCCATTTTCATTCTGATTTTCAGAGAAAAAGGGCTTTGGCCCGCCGTAATTATGGACTTTCTGAGAACATTAAACGTTGCACTGGAGCCACGCGGGGAGATAAGGGGGGAGAAAGTGGTTGGGTGCGAGCTTGTGAGAGAACATTTGGTGTTTGAGTGCGAGCCCCGCGCTGATTGATTTAGATGGCGTCTGTTGGAGTGATTGAGTGATTGTCTGCCAGGAGTCTGTTTGCACTTGCCTCTCCGTGCATGTGTGTGTGCGTGCGTGTTTGTGTGTGGGTACGTGTAGACGTTTGTTTGTGGAGTGCAGACCTGACCCTCTCCGTTTTCTCCCCGGCCATCATCAGCCACAGTTCTAATTGAACCCCACTTATTCCCAACGCCCCTTAACCTCCACAATTTGAGCTCCAATTTCTCCTCCCTGAGCCATCCATCTCTCTCCCCCACACGGTGTGACCCGCCTGGGCAGATTTCAACGTACCTCCTCTGTCTCTGTCGCACAGCATTATTACTGCTCTTAGCACCTGAAATATGGACGACCTCACGTCTCCCTGACAGCTACACACAATCCCATGTCATATCTCTTAACATAGGAGATTTACCCCCCCCCCTTCACCCCCTACAAAGGTTAGGGCTCTCTGTCAGATGGAGAGGATATTGCAAAAGATATTTCAACACATTCCACTGTGAGTCAAGCCAGTAAAATTGACTCCGAAAAAATAAACCTTGACATGGAGAAAAAACCTTCCTCAGAGGATGTCAGATAATGACTGAAAACCTTTGACTCCGAATAAATCAAACTGTAGGAGAGATCCACGAATAACTTACCTGAGCTATCAACAGCTGTTTTACATTAACATCTAAACCACGAAATGTCATGCTCGCAGTTTATTATTCTAAGTACATGATAATAACCTGATAAAAAACTCATCCTGGAGCAAAGTTACACAGGCAGCGCAAAGCGGATTGGCTCTAAACAGGCAGGGCGATGAATTACAGGTAAACAGCGCCGGTATAACAGGTTCAGAAGACGAGTAAAGGGGAGGAGACAAGACTCCCAAGTGTTTTGCATTATCATGTCAACAGAAGCCATTTGCTTCCTTCACAAATTCATCACAACAACCGCACTAAATATGCAAAGAGTAGCGACTATTCGCATTCACGCGTGCGTAAAGCACGATTTTATTTACGATGCGCGCAAAAAGTTAGCAATCTCGCACTTTATTTCACCAAAGGGCGACATTTAAAAAAGGAAAAAAAAGTAGACATAAGAAAAAAGAGATATTTACTTTGGGTTGGTGCTGTTCCAGAAGACGCTGTGCCGCTCCGCTGACGCAAACCAGGCGCACGCGCTCACAACCAAGCCAACAATCCAAACCAGGTCCATCGTGGAGAGGAGTGCAGGCATGCAGAGTCGGGAAACACAACACAGGTATAGGCTGTGCGAAATAAAGCTTAAAAAAACATAAACAAAAGTGTTTTCCGGGGGAAAAAAAAAGTCCTCCTTCGCGCACCACAAATCTGCGCGCTGACGCAAACAAATGCAGAAGGGACGCAGCAGATAGAAATGACCTGATTTAGATTCAGAACACTGGAAAAAGACTCGCGGAGTTCGACTGAACTCGATAAATCCGTAGTGAATGGGAGCAGGGGACGCGTGGAGGCTGGTTTTGTGAAACGCACGCAGAAGAGGGCCCCGCCCCTAACCACCCGAAGAGACCAATCACAGATCCGAGAGAGACCGACGATTAACCAGCCCGTTGTGTTTTTTTACCTGATGTACACAACAGCCAAAAAGAAGATGCTGAACATCCCCCCCTTCCACACATCCATTCACAGCCGTCCAGGCTGAGATGGCCCGGACAGGTCAGGAGGCCATCGCGCACAACCCACGGCCAAAAAAACTACACCACCCGGAGCAAACCCACGCCTACACAGGGAGGAACGCCACACAGAAAGGCCGCCAGCCGGGATCTGAGCCAGGACCTCTCGGGTTGTGAGGCTACAGGGCTAAACAAAAACAAATCCGCATCATGTAACGCACATTTAGTCGGAATCACTGGAAAATGAGTTCATCACACACAAATCAGTTCATTTTAAACAGCAGCTGGGAGGGTTTTTGGTGTGCAAAGATTATCCTGGACATTTCTTTTTATAAACAGTAGGTAGATTTTTAAAAAATACAAATATTTAATTGGATTTACAGGACATAATGTTATGTCTTAGACATCTACCTTGGATTCCCATTGTGTAAAAAACATAAAATGAATTGAAAAATTCCAATAAATAAAATACAACAATAAAAAAAAGCAGGCTAGAATGTTACCATTGCCATTGAATGACTACCTGCCTCACACACTGAAAATAAAGCCTGCATATTACAGCTGTCAAACCAGCATTTTGCATTAAACTACGTTATATGTAGTCATTCCGGTTATTTCATGGAGCTGTGAATGTGTTCCTATTGTAATATTTTTCTCCTGAGCTCTTATCGGTCCCTGAAAAGCAACACCCTGCCTGAGTACTGGTTGGGCAACGTCTGTTGTTTGCATAGTGAGTTCTTAATCTCCACGTATATTTTTGTCCTAAAGGTTTTCATTGACTCTTCTGGATAATGACAGACATTAGTGGCGCATGTCATTGTGTTTTCCTCACAGCTGCTCTGCCCTTTGGTGTAAAGTCATCATATTCACACATCTATCTATCTATTTCTACTGGGAACTCCATGTTCACTGCACACAGTGCCAGAGGGACTTTTTCCAGCCCCGCTTCTGCCCCACATAGTACTTTACTTGCAACCTGTTCAGCCGCATAACTTTGGTAGGAATTGCAGGAATGATCAATAAGTTTAAAGGAAGCGTACCCATTCTGAATAGACAAATCCCAGCAGCTGAATTCAAAAATTCGGATGAGATTCAGGGATTTGATCTGATAAATTCTGTGTTCTCAGGAAATCCGAGGGAGCAGGACTCCAAGGAGCAACTTTTCATGTTTGAGGAGTTCCCCTCCATAGAGAGCAGGGGAATAAATCAGTGCATTCTTAAAACATACAGGCTCCTCGCTACCCTAAGGAAAACCCTTGCAAATTTTATGATTGTTAATAAATATATCTCTCACACTTTAGCTCAGACACGGAGAGGAGAGATGAAATCGGAGACGGTGTGAGCCGACAGCTCCACCAGATAACAGTTAAACTGTCAGGTAGCCTGGAGATTTATATCTGCTGCTACCTGACAGCCTAACTGACGTGTGGCAGCTCGAGCAGGAGAAGGAACATTTAAGTTGAACTGGATCTTTAAAACTCTGTCATTCCTGATAAATTTTTTTTCTTACACCTTTGCACTGTCTATTCAATAAGAAATGTACATCCCAAAAACTCCTTAAATGATCGGCTCAAGGGGCTAAAGGGGAACATGTCGCACACTGGATGATACTTTCTGTGTTCAGAGGGTGTGGTGATTCAGTCTCAGCAAGCTGCATTTAAAATTCCGTTCAAGTTGACAAACTATCTCAGACTTAATAGTGCAAATACCGGAAGGCTTATACGCATTATAATTGCGCGCCCCTTTTTTGTCAGGCAGGTCATCCATGAGAATGCGTTCTGTATTCATGGAGAGCGCTCCTCCAAGTGGATCGATTTGTGCAGAATCTCATTGTTTTATTTGGCTGGGTGGGAAGATAAGAGGGGGGAGATGGACGGCCGGCGTAATTGTCATCTGCGTCGCGGTGTTTGTTGTGGAAAAGCTTTTCGTCACGTCAACGCTGGTGTCAAAACTCCACGAGGACGATAAATGAGCGGGGCCTTAATTTCATGCAAACCTGAATTTCTAAACAAGCAGAACAAAACTGCTGCTCCCTCCTCAGTTGAGATAGTTTTTTTTCCCTTTTCAAATACCCAACATACACAAATGAGCACCCGGGGCCTGCGTGAGCACAAAGACACACACAAATGCGCACAAACACACATAAACACAACCCTTTTCACCTCAATTCCTCACAGAATTTGCACTCAGCCTGCTCTGTGGCATGAAAATAAGATATAGGAAAATGATAGGGACGACCGTTTAATGCAGCATGGGAACCTGACTGTCCATAATTAGTTTTTTTCTCTTCTGTTTTCAACCAAAGTAATTAGATGATGTCATAGAAATGCACTTTCGATGATCCAGAGAAGATAAATCAAAACAATAGCTTTTATTTTCTCCCTGAACACTCTGGATTTAAGTATGTTTTTGCTGTTTTTCAACCGAGAGCAGGTGTAATTGCAGTAACACGCGGGCTTTTTGTCTTTCTCTCCAGAGCATAACCATTAAAGGAGAAGTGTTTGGTCCCTTAGCTGTGAATACAAATGAGAGGTTTAATAACAGACTGTCATCATGGCCCCCATCCCCAAACAACACCCTGCTATCTATTTACATAAGTGGACTCTGCTGGTGTGAACGGCCAGGCAGTGCTCACTTCTGTGTGTTCCTCACAAAGCTGGAGCTTTTTCTGCCCCATTGTTAGTCAGAGCTCCACGGCAGGAGTCGTTCCCGAACCTATGAGCCCTTTTTCCGCTAACAATGGAAGTGAAGTGTTTCCTGTAATTAGCAATGCCCAGTTCTACCTCTTTATTAAAAAAAAAGAAAAAAAGAAGCTCGTTCCCTCTGTAGTTGGCCTATGAAAAAAGTTTGTTCACGAACTTGTTACTGCTTGTTCTGGCACAGATGATATTTTCTCTAAGGTTTCCTGCGGCTAGACGCTGCAAATGTCAAGGTGGAACAAATTAACAGCAAAGCCAAGGGGACAGAAGTAGCTGTGACTCTGCGGAGATGAAGCCATTTGTGTCCGTTCTTAATAAGCTGCGCCTAATGAACGCAGGTACACAGAGAGTAGTCTGATTATGCGCGGCCACATCCTCTCAGAGAGCAGGACTCACTGGGGTAAGACTATCAAACGCCCGTTTTCACGCGAGCACAACAGTTATGAAACCCCGAGCCATTGTTCGCATTGGATGCGTGCGAGAATGAATACGTCTCCGCAGAATAAAGTCCAGATGATCTCTGCAGGAGCCCATGTGTGGCGAGCTGCTAAGGGCCCGTAGGATTCATGGAGAATGACTGCACACGCTGGCAGCGTCCTCCGTTTTTTCCTTTTTTTTACCCCCTCCTGCCTGCTTGGAGCAAGCTTTCCATTATTTGTCATAGTGTCCAAATACATGTCACACCGCCATTAAAGCTGTAAACAAAGCGCTGGGATTTCTGCCTCACAACAGCAGAGGAAAAGTGTGAGGACTGTAGACCACACTGAGTATAAGGTCTTTAGATGAGCGCCCTCCACTAATTCAGTCTCCCTCCTTACCATTTCTTGTGGCCAACTGAACACCAATGAGATTTGGATGGTGGAAGCAAAATATATGTGCACATAAGAGTTAAATGATGGTATGTTGACGTATGTAAACTTGAGTTGCATGTTGGCAATGGACAAGAGCAAGGAAAGACTTTTAAACCTTTATTTTAAATGGAGGTGTTTCATATTCAGTCACAAGATGAGGCTGCCAAGGTGAAATGTGCATTAAAAAAAGAAAGACATTTCTTATCATGTTTTCTTGTGACATCCACGTCTTCATTTTTTCTGCTTTAGCATGTAAACCTCATATATGAATTTAGGAGCAACACATTTAAACGAGTGATTTAGATCTCAAACACAAGGGTTTGACTCCATCGTTTTGCTTTGAACTCTTCAGTTTCACCTCATGATGTGGTGAAAACGATTCCACGATAGATAAGATGGCACTCAGAAAAGTTCTCCACTGGATATCCGAGTGGTGTGGTAGAACAAAGAAACCTCCAAATTCTGCAGAGGAGGGCACCCCTTGGATCATGACTGGGAAACACTGTGAGTGGGATGTGTACAGTGAATCAGGGATCCGTCTCTAAGGTGAATCTGCAGACTGTGGGGAAGGAAACGAGGAATCACAGAGGGTCCTTGCTGATAGGTGGGCTGTCATTGGGTTTGGGATCTTAAGAAAGCACAGACGGACATGCAAAAAAAATTGTACGCTTCCAAATCCAACAGACGAGCAAAGCTAAGAGACAAAGAGCAGCTTAGAAGGAGGCGGATGAAGAGGAGGAGGATTGGGGAGGAAATGCAAACGCAACGTTAGATAACAAGAGTGGAAGACCAAGAATGAAAGCAAAAGTGAGGAGGTGTGTGTGATGAGACTGAAAACCCAGAAAAAGATGAGTTTAAGAGGGACAAAATGCAAAATGGAATTATGCTGGGAAAATAAATCAGATAAGGCATATAATGTCATGTCGTAGCTGGAAACTCTTAAGCGGACCACAACTTAAGACA